>PNEQ01069797.1:22725-60598 GCA_003012365.1 Medauroidea extradentata | reverse complement strand
TAGGTGATGTGCCCCGCCTTTCATTCTATGGGAGATGCAAAGCAACGCTAGGAGCAGCACTGTCGCGCCTTGCAGACGGCCGGAATGCTGATAGACACGTATTTTATCGTATGCGTGGCAATGGAAACGCGAGTGTATTTTCATTTTTAAGGGCTCGCGTGGATAAATGCAGGCTTAAATCAATGTATGTAAAACCAATATTGAACACGACGAACTATTTAACACAGAACATGTAATAAATTGTTTAATATATCCCATATATTCACTGAAGTGTGCATTAGAAGTGACGCGAAATAAAACCGAATTGAGAGTGTAGCAGTAAACGATCTTGCTATGCGGAAAATACAATTTATAAGAAAAAATTGTAATATGATCTTTTTAGAAAACTACAAAATTTATCTAATTTTGTGCGCGTGAAAACTGTCCGTTTAGAATGTTTATAGGTTACGTAACGCTTGAAGGTTAGTTCATGCTGTTGTTACAACATGTATTAATAATATCATGATTGTAAGTAGACTATTACTTTATATATATATATATATGTGTATATATATATATATATATATATATATGTATATATAAAGGGATAGTATGAGCTTGTAATTTTCACGTTACTAGATATTTACGAAACATTCTGTAAACACAGCTTCGTAATATTTTTCGTAATATTTTATTGTACGAAAATAATCTACTTTTCAAAAATAAACATAAAACGGAAAATTATTTTTAATAAGACACGCATGCTAAGTTTGTATTTAAACGCTTTCAAATACATAAACACGTCTACGACTATATAATTTCAACAATTTAGTATTCAGTAAATGGACGAGGTTAGGCCTAACCTTGTTAGTTCTAAATAAACCAGCTATAATAAAAGCAACGTGTTTACTACAATACATACACAAATTGGTAAAGAAAATACAAATAGGTAATACAGAATTAGTATAGAGAATACTGTTTATAATAATTACGAATACAATTAGTTTGGCAGAAGTTGCGATGTGTGAAAATAACGACTACACTCGTAACGATAATTTTACACTGTTACTTATCGACAGTGCTCTTTATATACGTATATAAACATATTTTAAATAAAACTCTTTTATTTTTACAACTGAGAACAGTACTGTTGCCACCTAGTATTTATTTATAGACTTTAAATTGCTTCGCTAATGCACGTGTACAATATAGCGTCTGCAGTCTGTATCACCATTCCGAAGGTTCAGAAGTTCACCACCAGATGTCAGCCACTTTGCTTTGCATCTCCCATCACATAACCATGTCTACCTGCTTGACTTATTCTTAACAATATTTTACAATTCCTGTTTTGTTTAACTACCGTCAAATGGGTTTAATTTTTTTTTAATTTGCAACGTTAATTGTTTAAGTTCTGTTTTGAATATAAATGTTAGGTAATTAGTACAGTATTATTGGGAACTATATTGTATATCTCATAATTATTCACACCACCGCCGAGCAGCTTGTACAGCTTCGGTCACGACAAGATTGTTCCAAAACTGCTCGCAGTGCACAAGTGATGTCTGCTGAGGAGTATCATTCAAAGAACAGAACTAATCTTGGGACCCCTTCATGTATCTCTAAAGTTTATTTTTACGCTGTCGGAAATTGCCCAAATGGGTGTTTTATGGTCCTTTTTAGTTATGAATATGTGAGCATATTATTACGTCATACAATAACAGGATGACCACGGAATGTCTGGTAGAGGGTAGTTGTATGTGAGAAGACTGTACACCAGATAGACTTGCTCCTAGAGGCTAGAGTGAGGCGTGGTACGCGAGCTATGTCGCCTTCACGTATTCCACATGTTAGCCTCGAACGCTCACACTGACTGTCACCCTAACAGGCTTGTTCAACTGACAAATGAACGGTGTCGTAGTGTGCCGCGCCTATTTTATTCCACGCCAAGTAGCTAAACTTAACGCACGGTTTAAACCAGGCTTCCATCATTTTAAAACGGCAGATTGCTAGAATCATGTTTGTAGGGCCTCTCAAAATTGCTAAAAACGTTTTTTTACAACTGTAACTGGAAAAACACCACGCGGATTCGTAAATCACAACGTTGGAAGCATGCGGTGGACTTTACTACAAACTTTACACAAATACATTTGTAGGGTCGCCGCTTTACTTCACATAGTACAATAGCAGTAGGAAAACACTGCAGGCCAGTTTCACGCCGTGAATTTAAGTGATGTTGTTATCGTCGAGTGTGGAAAGTTGAACCTTATCACTTCACTGTCTTCGCGCATTAAACGCGGAAAATTGCTACCGGTGTATAGTCCTCTTAATATAAACTACGTTTTGTTGTGTTAGTCAATCAGACCGGGCGGGCGACGCCATTTTTTTAATGTAAAGAATATCAGTAATATGGAAATGTAGAAGGCCTACCTTCATGTTAGTTTCCAGTCACTTCATGTAAATAAATAACGTGCCTGTTTTTACCAGGAGTTTATCTGTGTTTAGCTTCTTCTGTTCTCTTGAGTTCTCGGAATTAATAACTAACACTTGTACACAAGGTTGTTACCTGAGAACACGCAGATGTAGGTCTATGTTTTTAGAGTGGGTAGTGTAAGAGCCACGCCCACAGATAACACTATTTCCCCTCCTTCAATACCCCTCCCTCGCCTCTCGTAGCTACCATGCCCCTCTACCCGCCAGAACAGCTACCATGATACTAGGCATAGACGGTGCCTATCGCTTCTCAAGGTCTCTGCCTATGTTGCACATTCCAGGCCTGGCAGGGTGGACGCTATAAGGGCGGCTCAATATGCGCACCACGTCACTCCCTAGCCTCTAGGCGTAGTTAATCAACTGTGCAGTCTTCTCATCGTCATAGCGCCTGTCTGAAACTATAGCAGTGGTCTTATATATCATTTTATGACGTAATAATAGAGATGATTGTTTATCGCGGGAAAAGGTTACTGGCTTGTACGTGGATCAGTTGTCCTATTTGACTGAGCCAATAAGAATCCCGATATTGTAATATTTGATGACCGCTACGTTGTGTTTGACGTATATCACCCAGTCATACACTGTCACAAGAAATTACAGTGTTTCCGAGGGTATGTTGGCACAAAAATTGTTGCGATATACCATCACCTGTACTTATAGTTAAAGGTGTATAGTACATGTCTATGCTTTTTAATGAATTGTGTGCCAAGACGTTTTTACCTTAAAAAAAAAAAAAAAAAAAAAAAAACTAAAAAAAAAACCACTCATTTTCACTCTTTAGAAAAGATGCTTTACTGACTAGGTGTGAACTTGGAACTGGTGTAGACACGTGTAACTTTCTGTAAGTGCTATTCCTAGGCAGACGTCACTCATTCCCAATGAACAGGTTTCAAACAATCTGGTATCTGGCGACGTTCTGTACACCACTCCGTGGCCCGTGCAAACGGCAACCTTAAGGTTGTTATATAGTAGGCTGCGTTGGTGCATGTGAGGCACAAAACCTATGGAGTGTTAAGAGTGATGTTGGTCGGCCTATGTAATACAATATCGCCTCTACACACAAACACAGCAACTGACGCACAGATCTTTACTATTATTCATTTTCCTATGGGATGTTAAGCGGTGACAGTATTATTTTATTTGCGATACTTATGGTTCAAATTCCACCGCCTATTTCTATTGTAGTGTTTTTCGAATCCGGTTGGAATTTTCCTAGATACTGCAGTTTAAGTTTTTAGCCATTTTGGAGTCTTGAAAATCATGTTCCCAATAAGCGATACTAATTTTAAACTGATAGAAACATTGTTTGAAATGTGTTTTCTTTTCATAGATGTAGAAACGTAATGCGCGTTGAGAAGTTTCTTCCACATATATCGAGGGCATCATGCCAGAAGGGCGTATCTGCATATACAACATGTGGTTGATACGCCCTTCTGGCATAACACCCTCGATATGATTACTTGTAACACGCTGCAATGTTTCAAGCGCAGGTAGATAGGAACCGATAGTACAAGGTAGACAGCAGTTTTCATCATTATGTTTATATTCGTACAAGATATTTTATTCTTAATTTTAAAGATAAATGGTAACCAAAAGTTGCTCTAATGAAACACATTTCTGTCTGCTATGAGTTTTTGTGTAAAGATTTGTCAAAGTTAAAACCGTTGCTGTCACGATTTTAAGTACATCACTAGAACTGACTTACAAAAACGAAATTATTCACATTGAATAACGATGTTCTTGGCCACAATATCTCTCATAACAACACAAAAATAAGGTTTTTTTTTTTAATAAAAATTTTCTTCAATTTTTCTAATTTTTATTTCATATTTCAACATTTTAATTACAAAAATATTTTATTTTTTTTATTTTTACATAGCAGCCCTTGAGGTGATTCCTTGTAAAAATTCAACTTTTGTTTGCTCAAATTAAGGGAAATTAGCCATTGAAAACTGACACAGTAAAGTAACGTTTGTTAAAATAAGCAGACGCATGGAAAAATAAATTATGATATCTTGGTGCGTTTTAATAATATCTGCATCTGTGAAAAAATGGCTTCGAACACCTTACACCTTACACCTTCATTAGCTAATGAGGTGGCTCGTACCTCCTGTGTACTGCGTGTTGCCTATATGTAAGGCTCCACATTTTCTACGTTCATTTTTTCGAAAACCGTTCACTTGAGTCTGTTGCGACAATGCGGTCTCACACCCCCCGCCGGTTGAGGCCATTTGTTGCAGACTGCGTCATGTAATAGTAAAAAAATTGCAAGATTCGTAAAATAGGTAAGCCAGAGAAGGCATTACGAACCACATTATGTACTTCCGGTGATGAAATGTATTCGAATCGATTTTCTTTTTTTCGCACATTACAGATCTGATCTTGATACCATTAAAGTGCACCCGAAAATGCATTTTGTACCTGTCCTCACGTTTTGTTATTTTTACAAACATTACTTTTCTCTGCCACTTTTACTTGCGCATTTCTCTTAATATTTGTACCAGCTAAATATTTTATCACATAACTTAACCTCATTTTTACTATGAATAATCTCGCGAAGTTTCCAACATACTTTCGTGAAGTGTGTGTGTGGGGGGAGGGGGGTTAATAAATACGCGTGTGTAGTTATATATCTACTACTACCTCATATTGTAGTACGCGGCCTTGTCGTACTATCGGTCGATCTAAGACGTATTGTTATCGGAACTTGTTATTTTTCCTCGTTTATCGCCGTGATCTGCGCAGAGTTTTCAAGGCCGGACGTGTTTACCTCGGGGAGATGTGTTGACTGCGACTTCCGGGAACCAGTTATGGCTGTGCCTTCTCACACTTCATAGGGGTTCAGGCCACACTGTAAAGTAGATACTGTGAATATTCACAGTTTTACAGTGATTTTATACGGATTCAATTTTTTGAAACGGCTTGCTCGGGGGTTAACAGACGATTACAGATTGCGTCATCGAATTAAATTCTTGATTGAAGCTGAGAATTTCTCTAATTGGAAAATTAAATGATTTTTGTTATAGATGTACAAAAATACGTAGTTTGACATTAAATGTAATTTTCTTTTTCTTCTAAATCGCGTCATAAGCTCAAGAAAAACATAAAGCAAAGTTAGAAAATAATACCATCATGATTCGAACCCACGGCACATCGGTCCATAACCTTAACCACTGACCTATAGTGAGCACTTGGTGAAATAGTTGCCATTGACGTACTTTGTTGTTGTATACCAGTGATGTGTGTTACCTTCATACAACGTTCTCTTTGTAGTAAATTTGCTGTTTGTAGGCCTACTACAGTGTGATTTGTTAAAACAAAATAATTTTATAGAGACTCTGTGAGCAATGGAGCGAAACTGGACATTCCTAAAACTGAACTATCTACAATACCCTTACAAGAAGAATACTTTCTATGCCAGTCAACTATGAATATTAATGTGCACTAAAGGGGGACTTATCAAAACACTTTAAATAAGGAGCAAATAAGAATTAGTGGCATGTTGCTATGTAAATAGTGGTACAACATTTATTGCATTGTAGGTTGAGATAGTGTGACATTTTTGGTATGGCATTGTAGGTACACGTTTAAACTGAGTTTTCAAATTGTGGATAGATAAGTAGAATTTGTACTTATAAATTAGTGAAATATATCTACTAATCGAATCTGCTACCCCAAACTGCGGGTTTCTCACTTTTTTGTCAGTCAACGTTGGCAAAACAGCGTAATCGCCAGTGAGAGCCATCCAACTGATTGAAACTGTGAACATTCCACTTATTCTAGTTTAAAGTGCAGTGTGCATATATAGTCTGTTCACTTTAACCCGAGCAGTCCTCAAAACCTATAAAATACAAAAACTGTATTTAATTCGGAGCAGATATGTTAAGTTTCGGAAGTGGTGCAACGTTTTTACTGGTTTTTAGTTTCAGGGAAGTTTTCCTGTTGGAAATATTAAAGGTGACTGCAAAATGGCCGAAAGAAAAATTTCCGCAGTGCTCACTTTATCGTGAACAGTCTATAATAAGATAGTCCGAGCCAGCGTTTGTTTAAGCAGTGTCGCGTCGCACTTTCGACATAATGCTGTGCAGCTAAAATATAGCTTATTGCGATGTTCGTGGGAGAGAAATTATTTGTTCAAAGAAACACAGATTGATTCTTTGCGAGTAGGTGAATCATTCGTTGTGAATACGTTGCAGAGATTCAAACAAATATTAGGAAAATCCACTGATTTTAAGTTAATTAATTGATTTGTGACGTTATCCTTAATAATTGTTACTCAAAATACGTCTATTGCGATGCAATAACGGTATTGTATAGCAATTTGCTAGAGACGTGCAGAATATTACAATGAACGATGGTCCCAGCTCTCGTGTTAAATAACGAGAACCTCATTTTCACCAGAGACTCCTGAATAGGGCTGCAATTTACCTTCTCTAATACCAACGTCAGAAAACGCAATTTAGTACAGTTTTTAATTTTAAGCGAATGTTTATAATTTTCGTTACTGCAAGTAACTTTTCAACATTGTCATACGTTAGTATAGTTTCGTACTAAATAAAATTATTTGCTAATGGCATGATTCAATACACACTAATAATTTTATTTCGTTGTTAAATAATTACTATAACATATATTTATCGTTACATACGTTGGCCTTTGAAGGAAGGTTTAATCAGCGATTTTCTGTAAAGGGTTTGTTCGTCCTATCCCAGTTACGATGGCCGTGGTTGAAGCAAGACCCCAAGACGGAAGTCTTCCTGTCAATCTGCTAAATAAAAATGACTTTTGTGACGTTTCATGGGTAGCACAGAAGTTACAGTTGTTAGGTATATTAAATAATTATAATTTTTATTACGACGATATTATGATAAATGTCTACTAATAGCTGTCAATATTCGGTGCATTATGTCGGGCATACATATGAGAAAATTTTGAGTTTATTACATGAATCGGCATGTAAGAGTATTTATTAATTCATTTAAGAGATAATTTATTGCTATATCCGTGGTAAGCTGGATGAAATGCATAATTGCTAATGCGGTAATTACACTCGAAGCAGTTTACATCATACATGTAATTAGGACCATTGAATGTTGGTGAAAAATCATTCCAGTTTGTTACATTGTCGTTAACTTGTAAAGAATATTACATTTGTAACTTTTGTTAACAAGGTCACACATTCTTGAGTTTATTTTTCTGCTGATTGAAGGCGTCGTGTGATCGCATTCGGATGTTTTCAAAATTTTGTAATTGATAAAAAGCGAAAAATAACTACGAGATATAAGATTTCAATTGTTGGTGGTGACTGTTACGTATGAAACTAATCATAAATATAAGTTACCTCAATAAACGGATTTGTTCAGCCTGGTATTGAGTCATTAGTTATAACGTAAGTCGCTTAACACTTTGTCCGCTGTGTAATTTCATTATTATATATTCTGTTAAAGAGTTTATTTTTATATTAACTAGGCTGAAACACTTTGAATATGAAAACAAATTCGCAAGTTTTAGTCCTAGAATATTCAGTTATAATAATACGAAAATACTTACTGTGCAACAGATAACAGCATTCATTTATAAACAGCAGATATTTTATAACGTTCTTTATGGACTTCATAATATACGATATGTATAACCTGGATAAATATAAGTTGGTTACATACGTAGAACAGGTGCGCTATATTTCTGCTGCGTCGCTTTGCGCTGCCACGGTACGTGGACTGCACGAATGATCAGCGGGTTAAGTTTTTTTTCTTACTAGCGATCACAAGGTATGTTGCTATACGCCAGAGGACGGCTATTAATAAGCGAAAGCTGCCCGCCCCATTCTCGACCTTGGAGGGCATCTCAAGGTCACTCCGTAGCTCGTAATGCATCGCGTGCTTTGGTATGTTACTTTGGATGGTTTCAAATAACGTAACAAAACAGACGTACATTTACTTGTGACGTCAAAAATTTCGTGGTAACATATTTTGTGTTCTTACGTAAAATTAAATTAGCATAAATGCAACGGGAACAAGACATTATGATGGGAAATACGTAAATTCCAAACATCGTCAATATGGCCCATATGAGAGTGTGTGGTACATAAATAGACTATATGAAATCTACACGTTTTTGAATGTCAATATGGAAATACTGGAAAACAAAATCCTAGATAATATTAGCCAACTTAACAAGCAAACATTTACCCAGAATTATACATTCGTTAAGCGTGGTCTCTTGCTCCGCAATTAAATGTGAGAGAAATTTGACATCAGAGTGTTCTTCAGAAATATGTTGCAATAGAATGAATTTTGTTCAGAAAGTTGTTAAAATTTAGGTCTAGGGTGATTTTGCGAATTGACTTCAAGACAACTACAATTTTAAACAGATTATTTTTGTGCTGAAAATTTAACCGCGCCCTCTTTCAGGAATATCATGTTAAATTCCTACAGCTCGTAGCAAGTCAGTGCTCACAGATGTGCTGACATTTACTGAAGTGTTAAGAAGCAGTGTGTGTATGTATACATATATAGCGTACCTGCTACCTGTCCATCCGCACCTCCTCGCTCTTGTGAAGAGATGTTTTCTAAGAACTTCTCCGAGAATACGAGCAATCATTAACTCGCAGGAAGTGGCTGTTTCCTCAACTATACTGTCTCTTGGTACACTCTCGTTCAACTCGAGGCTTCTTGGGTTTGAACTCGAGAGCAGTATAAGCTGTTCACGGTAAGTGAGCACTTTCAAAGCCATGGTCCATCATTTCTACTGCTTTTACTATTATTTTTAGAATCCAAAACGAGAGCACATATAGAAAACCTGTTGCACATTTTTCTTACGAACATCGTATACTATGGTATAAGCTGTTCACTATAATCTGAGCACTCAGCAGAACTTGCAATGAATTAAAAATGTGTTTTGTTGAGCAAATAGGTGTTAACTTTTGAGTGTGTTGAAACATTTACACTGGTTTTTAGTTACGTGGAAGATTTCATATTAGAAATAGTAAAGATGGCTGTAAAACAGCTGTAAGAAAACTTTGTACAGTGCTCACTTTACCGTGAACGGCCTATAACTAAATTTTTCAAGCCAAAATACATACTTGTTTCAGCGAATTAACGGATTTCCCATTAATGAACTATTTGGCCAAATATAGGTAATATTTTTGTTTGGAAAAAGATTAAAGCACATCGTGAAAACTATTTTTATCAAACTGTGCAACAGTTTTCAGATATCTGTTCTCGGTTAGTAGTACAAAAATTACTGTTGTGAAACCAGAAGAAGTGATGGATTATAACCTTAATTATAATGACGCCAACACTAAATGTCGATATTAGGCCCGCTCTTCACCACAAGGACCTTCTTGCACAGTTTGACCGGGATGCAGGTGCTGGGGAAACGGGAGTACCCGGAGAAAACTCGCCGACCAGCGACGTAGTCCGGCGCTATTCCCACACGCGAAATACCGGGGGTTCTCCCCGCCGGGGATCGAACCCGGATCCCTCGGTGTGAGGCGAGATACCTGACCATTCGACAACCGCGGCCCCAATTATGATAGTACTAAATGATACTTCATTGTGGCCAGATATTTTAATTGAATTCCTCGCCCAGCGCATGTCCGGTACTTGTGACGTGTCGCTCATTTTCTTTTCTTTTATGAGAAACTGACTTGTTTCCAATATCGATACCCTCATGTGAAAACCTCGTTACTCCAACGTATTTTTTTACAGGGGAGGAAGTTTTTTGCTGGTTCCAATCCAACATTTAAGCCACGTGAGCTCTTATTTTTACTTAAATATGAACAAAACATATCTGGAGTTACATGTGTAAACCTCGTATCTCCAAAATCAGGTTTTTTTATGGGAGAAAGAGTTTTTCGCTTGTTACAATACAATAATGAATTTGCGAGAGTTCGGATTTTTGCTTTTAAAATTTTGAAAAACGTAACTGAAGATGCGTGCTTTTCGCAGTTGTTAAGGAATTTTTTTCGGGGTAGAATGTAATAATAATACTAAAATCGAAAAAAATTGGAGTTATGAGGTTTTTTCATGAGGGTATCGATATGTCCATGTTGTAAAATAAAACCCGCTTCAAGCAGTGCTTCTAAGTTTTTAAAATACGGCACGCCTTTTAGAAACATATGTTGGAGTCCCACGACATGGCATAAAAACCGACATTAAATGGGGCGAAATTCCTCCGCAGATCCAAAATAACCTCTGTTTACGTCATTAACAGCAAAGTACTGCCAGTACTCTACTTTTCATTCATAACGTAATATTGTCGTACAAACTTTGAATGATACACTTGCATGTTGTACAAAGGATTCAGGTCCAAATCTGTTTAAAAATTCGTTGGGAACCACAAAGTATAATTAAAAGCGTTAATCGTAAACTTAATTTTTATCATGGGTTTTTGATACGTACAACAATAAATAATGATTTGAACGCTTATCGTCGGTACTGTACACGACGAATAGTTTGGCCCGAGTGTGTTGAATGATTTCTCTATTATTAAAGAAATACGTTTAAATGTCTGTACCACCAGCACCTGGCAAACTGATTACTGTCTGCAACAAGCCACCTCAGTGTAAGTACAGCGTGCACATAATATATTCACGATTGCAACACATGCGTGACCGAACGGATTATTCGACTTACATTGAGAAAATATTAGATATCATTCGTAGTGGTTTTTTGTTCTTATCTCGTGTAAACCCATTCATAAAATTTTTTTTGTCCTTTGAAATCTGTTTAAATAATGGACTGGTGTAATGTCACCACCTTGTGTCTGCAAGCAGGATGTAATTCGCATAATATTATAATTAGACTGTATTAGTATATGAGTGTGGACGTCAGGAGATAGTACATGTAGTCGTAGTTATAGAACACGCTGTATATAGCTGGCGGCGGCAAGGTATCGTCCTGGCGCCAGGAACATCCAAGGCCTGCGACCGACTGTGAAAGGAGGGTAAAATGTTGGGGGGGGGGGGGTTAAAGTAGGAGGGAGGCCTGTAAAAAAATACTGGAGACGGCGAAATAGTTGTAGCGGGGATGCAAACAGTCTGAAAAGGGAGTAGGTAATTTGTTGGTAGAGTTGAAAGGAAGGAAGAGGGAAATGTCAGATTCGCCGCTGCGAGGTTGGCAAAACTGGGAAGGGGGTTGGTATTGGGAAGGGGAGGGAAGCGAATGGGTGAAGGTTCGCATCCCTCTGGCCTTAGTTTTTTTTTTTGCGTGGCCTGGTTTTCTTGTCTAGGAGCCGCGAGGAGGAAGTCCCCCACCCACTTCTGTAGCTCAGGTTGTGAATAAGAGGTTTTGCGATAATTTACAGGCCGGGCGATTCGCGAATGGTATGAGGTAACTTCCGTCCCTCGTGCGACTAGACTTGCTCTATGTACATCTGCAGTTTCCTCTCCTGCTAATTGCAGAGAGAACGAGACAAGAACATATTCGCACTCTTTGAATTATGTTGAAGTTTGTCTGCACTAAGGTTGACTCTACTACAGGTTAGAGAGAAAATGTGTTTTCTTACGAGATAGTTCGGCACAGGGAACATTTCTGCCGCTAGTTTCGCTGCTGTCGTTAAGGGACCAGATAAATAGGTAACCGTAGTAAAGTTACATTTAAATAGGCTTGACATTGACAGAAGCCATTCAACTTATTTTAAAAAAGGAAATAAACTAGTTCGCGTTTTAAATTAACAACTTAATGTGACTTAAAAATTCAGTGAAGCTCTGTGATTGGTAAGTTTGCTTCAATTACCGATACCAGCGCTCAAACTGCAGAAATGTTCCCTGTGACAACCTTTCAACATTGATGTTTCTGTCCTGTAGTAGAATTAACCTAGTCTGCACATATCGTGTGTTAAGTACAACACTTAGGTAACGTAATGTTCCCATGTTTATCTGCTGATGTCTACGTTGTCCTTGCGATTGTTCCTATTGAAGTGTATTATGTATTTATACATGTGTTATTCAGGAGTATTGTCGCAACACAACAAATAAGTATGTGTACAACAAAAGCTATCTTCAGTGTTCGTATCTCCAGCTACCTAGTTAATCAGGTTGTAGTATTAAATCAACAATACATCGTTGGTCCAATTCAAAACGTAAACAGCTAAAAAGTTACGGTTTAGAATAAAGTACATATAGAAAGAGTTCCGTTTACCCGAAAAATCTGTTGATTTGCGCATTTGGTTGGTGTTAATTTGAAGCAAATTTACAGATGCAACTGTTTGAGGTGTTTAAAACGTTTATAGTCTGTCTTTGCTGAAATTATCATACTTTAAAATAAAATAAATACAATTTCTAGCTGTTCACTGGCAATAAGAATAAAGTGCCATGTTTTTAAAACAAGTGAATTTACATGTTTTTTTTTTCAACACGACCTTAAGGGCGCCGCCTACCACACGCTTAAAACGCGTGGCAGCTTTTATGTCGATAAGGTTTTTACGAAGCAGTTCCACATGAGCCCATTATGCCGGACAAAAAGAAAATACAACTCAAACGATGGCTGAAAGGTAGTTTCAAAGTATTATGCAAAATGGCTAAAAACAGCTTCTTCAGCTTGTTGTATCAGAAAATATACATTTCGGGATTCGTGTGAAACTACTCGAGAAACATGCTATGTACTTTGCTTAAACTTTTCACCAATAAAATGATGGGGTCGCCACTGAAAATGTCAGTCAGACGAGTGTCCTACGATACTACTGCACTGTCTTGCAGTGGAGGCGATACTACACCAGATGAGCCAGTCAACATCGCCCTTGGCACCGTGCCTCACTCACACTAACACACGACCAGCAGGCGGGCGCCTTAATTTTTCAGAAGGTTGGGGAAAATAGTGTTAGAAATATTTCTGCGAAATTTTACATCTTAACTACTTGTTTCATCCTGAATAGTTACTGTGCGAGTCGGAATATAGTTGGCAGCGCAGTCTCTGGCAGACTAGCGTGATGACGTCAGCGCACACAGTTGTGTGCCTCAACGAATGACGGCCGCCGCGTGGCCGGTAATCCTCGCCACACGCCCACCCCTGCATCATCGGGGACCTCTACCTACTGCATCATCGGAGACCTCTACCCCCGGCAGCTGTCGCCGACCTGCGCGCCTTCTCCCCCGTCAACCATGGCCAGGCCGTCGCGGGGCTTTGCTTCAAAGCCGCTGCCCCGGAGGAAAAAAGGGTTCCTCCTCTTCTCCCCCCCCCCTCCCCAGGACCCCTCCGCCCCCGTAAAAGAGGTAAAACCTGGAATATGAATAGCTTATGTGGTGTGGGACGTAGCAGGGCGGCAGGGGGAGGGGGGAGTGGCTCTGCACTTCTCAGTCGACGTCCTCGCAACCCCCTCGTCATTGTCGAGCGTCGACGCGCCATAATGGCCGCGCGGAATATATTTTTAGGGAAACATGGAAATTTTCTCGCGCAGGATGAAGGGGGAGGCACAAGAAATGCGATGCGGGTTAAATATTGAAAAGGGTTGTGTTAGCGTGTGAGGGGTGAAAAAGGGCGAAGGGTGTGCGCCCTCGACACAATCACATCCCTCCTCCACCCACAAGGGTGGCGGTCAATTCCCTGTCTGACCTACCTGGCCGTCCAGCACACTGTTGCCAGATAGAACACAAGCGGTGGGATGTTTCTTCCCAGGAGAGACGTCGCGAGAATATTCCGTTCATCCAGCGTAGATTCCTACATCTTGTCTAATTGACAAACTGTTACTTGACATGGTGTCATTGTTTACGGTCAGATGAGAGGACGAATGTATCGGGTTGCTGTTGGACCAGTCGTGTCGGCGACGCCACAACAGAAAGAAGAACGTTCAACACGAGCGTATTATTTTGAAGCCAGAGATACGGGGTAAAAAAAAAAACACAAATAGAGCATCAACTAACCGCGCTCAAATGCCTTGTAGTGAGTTCGTAAATAAGTTTTTTACGAAATTATTCCACAATCTACATGTTCCCAATGTGCCAATGCACGAAAAAACATGTGGTTCAGTGTTGAATGAAATTAAGGCTCCGTCTTCATTAAAACCACTGTTTCTAAGCCCTCCTATATAGATAAAAAAAACTGCCTTTTTAAACTGCCGTACTTAAAAACGTACTAACTGGATCTAACAGAAACTCAAATAGAAACGTTATTTAAGCTCTGCTAAAGTTGCATGGTCGCCCCTTGAAGTTCCATATTTAAAATGGATTGGCGGGAATCTTGTGCGCTAGTTCCTAGTTCAGTGCTTAGCTCGTAGTGGTGAAGCGGCACTTGATGCGCGCTTCAATGTCGCCCTTATAGCTTCGGCACTTCTGAACCCCTATCGCGTAGGTGGGCGGTGCCCTGTGGCGATGATAAATCAGTTGTTCCTGTCAGTTTCGTCGTCAAATTAGATTATTTTTGGACAACCATCGGCCTTTTGTGAATATGTTGTTCTAGTATAGCACAGCGTTTTTCGTGTGCTAATATAGTGAACAGCATGTTCTTCTGCCGTTTCAAGGCCATTCACACTTTACCTTATACCATGTTCTGTTTGGATGGTATGTCTATATTCCAGTCTAAGTCTTAACAGTCAAGGTTCATAGCGACAAATCACTGTCACAACACAAGGAAAACGTTTCCTCTTAGTGCTGCGTTGTACTAGGTATGTCATTTGTCTTGTGATATTTTCATGGTGTTGTGTCAAATGTGTGTTCGTGTGCCGAGGCAAAAAAAAAAGTCTTCGCACAGCACCACAATGTTAGTATTCTTGACAACGCAGCAATGTGGCAACGCTGCAACTCTGTAAGACAGCTGGCAAACTTTTGCGGCAGTTTTTAAAAAAGGGAGAGGGATATCGGGGGAAAAAACGCCACGTTGCGAAAAGGGTTTCTGGAGAACGTGAGAACGGCTTCTTTCCATTGGCTGAAGTCGCCCTAGCTGGCTTCTGATTGGCCGGAACCGACGTGACTGCGCTGCCAGCTGCCTGCCTCTGCCCACAGGTGTGATTTGGTTTCTTCCCTTTCCTTCCCTGGAAATAAAATATCTGCTACTAGCTTTGTTAGTTTTTCTAGCTTCGTTTGTGCCAATTTTTCTTGAAACTGTTGTCGTGTAGCATTACTAGATAACGGTCGTTTTACACGTATGTATGGATGTAGTAAAACTTCATAAAGGTACACGAAAGTACACGAACTTTGTACTTGGAATATCACAACCAACGAAGTTACAAGAACGAAGTTGCAACTAAAAAAATGGAGAACTTTTTTTTATTAGATTTTTGCCGAATTAAGTCTATAACGGATTGTTAGTTATTACAAGTTTTAGAGCTACTTATCTCGCCAGTTTGCACTTCATCTGGTCGTTGACATCTTAGGCATCGCGCCTTTTTATGTATTTAATTTTTTAGTTAATTGTTATAGCCAAGCTTTATTAGACAATTTTATTGAATATAAATGCATTTGGAACAATAATGAATTTTAACATCGTCTTCTGTGGTGAAGCGCTGAATTGTTAGCCGTTAAACTACTCAAAGTACATTCAAACAACAGATTTTTTTAAAGGGGCGATTACGGGCGTTGTTCTGTCAACCTAAAAAAAAAAAAAAAAAAAGACGGATAAATTAAGGAAGTATTTCCACGATTAACGAAAAAAAAACGCTTCTTACTGACGTGTTTTATGTTAACGCTTACATACTATAACTATATAGTTTCATTCATAGTTTTTCAGTCTCAGTAGATTGTAAGAACGTAGGTATGTTCGGTAAGAACTTGTTTACTATATTTAGTTGAGGGGGAGGATGACGTCATCATTATTTGACGGGTGTAAAGGACGAAGAAATTGTAGCAGTCTGTTTCCAACACTGTGTATATTGGACTCCGTGTTATCGCTTATATCATACAATTCGTATCACGTGCCTTGCTGAATGAACTAGCGTTTCTGAACTTTTTTGTGGACGGTTTTTATTTTTGGTGATTGTAAACGGTTTTAGACTAATACACGTGTGTTGAGATAACTGTTTCCGTGATTACTGTACAAAAGATAATTCTGTTCCATCTTTGTGTTGCTTCTTGCGTGTGCAGATATGGACTAAAATTTTCCATGGTTATTTCAGTGTCGTATATGGACAGTGTTCAGTTAAATTCTTACGTACTGTAATTACAGTTGCTATATAACACAAAACAAATGTTATCAAGGTGTATAATTTTCGTTCTGGCCATAATTCTAAAGAAGAAAGAACAATACAGGGAATATGCAGTACGCAATGATCTTGACAAAACCACTCTTCATAAGTCTATATCCAGTGTTTGAACTGTGCTGTAGTATGTTAACACTTAGAGTAAAACTACCTGTTAACTTGTACTTAGGGCCGTTGCAACATGTGTGTGTGTGTGAGAGGGGGGGGGGGTTGCCGACCCTCTGTACTTAGACCGCAGGGGGGAAATTACTACTTTCGCCGCCTCCTTCTTTTACCACATTTAAATTTGCGTTTCAAGATAACGTTGGTATATTTGTAAGGAAAAGTGTAGACGATCAGACACACACACATTCTCACACAGTGTCTAATTGGTTTTTTTTTTTTTTTTTTTTTTTTTTTTTTTTTTTTTTTTTTTTTTTTTTTTTTTTTTTTTTTTTTTTTTAAAGTAATTGCTCCCGTCCTCCAGAAAAGTCAACTAAAATTCATTATCGCTACCCCCTCCTCAGTTCCTATAATTCACTATTATTATAGATGATGGATTATCGCGGGAAAACTTGACTATTTGCTGGGTTTCAACGTACGTTCAGCTTACCAGAAGATTACTGACTTTCGCTTGTACGTAGAGCTGTTGCCCTATTTGACTGAGCCAGTAAGAATATCGGTATTGTAATATTTGATGCCTGTTGTTGGTCTGCAGACAGCTACGTTGTGCCTGACGTACATCATTCAATCATACTTGTCACAAGAAACTACAGTGTTTTCAAGGCTATGTTGGCAGAAACAATTTTCGCGATGTATCACCATCTCTAATCATATATTAATAATTGGGCAGACTAATTTCCTTCTAAAATACATTAATAATTTGTTAATAACGCATTGTGAATTAAATTTCTACTCTAATTAAAATTGACATAATTTTTTATAATTAAGAATAATCAAAGCAACCCAATATAGCAAGCATGACGTAGGTCTGGCGACACTGTTGCTCTATGCTTGCTGCGTCCAATGATACTCTCGTATTTCTCAGCTCAGCGATAACAGCGACATGAGCTGATGTTCCGATACTGCTGACACGAGCATCGATATACATCACTACTGAGAACACTGGTCTTTAGCTCGTCAGGTCATGTAGTGCCAGCAATGTTGGTTGCTGACAGTGTAGGCAACATTACCACTCTTCAACTTGTCAAATAGTTTTATTATTATAATATTTGTAGCATTACATGCTGTGCCAGTACTTCAGCGTTCAAGGGGCGACTATTTAAGAAATAATCTGAATTATGGCAATATTATATATATTAGATATATATTAGAAATTGATTATTTTGATGAACTGATTTTTTTTTAAAATGGGTTTTAGTAAAGTTCTAAACAATTATTTGAGTGAACTAATGTTTTTTTGCAAGGTTTGGTGCATGAGAAACTGAAGTGTTTTGATGGATACACGGCATTGCTAGTGAATGTCCGCTAGTCGCAGAAACCATACACTTACATAACAAGACTAGAGACGAGAAAAGAGCAACAAATCTTAGAAATAAATCAATGAAAGTCACGTATGTTTGTAGTCAACAAACGTACAAGTAATTCCGAAATAGGAATTATAGTTGGTATGAAATGGAAGCTAGAAAAAGCGGAAGAAAAGTTAAAGCAGGCAAGAACGAAGCAAGCTATATGAAAAAAGCAACAATGCTAGACAAAAAACAACTACGACAACACAAATTAACAATGCGACAGAAATGTTTGTACACAAGACGACAAAACTAAAAAGTTCCCTTCTAAGTCGACAGAAGCGACGTTTTTGGGGTGTCTGATATTGTCATGAAGTAAATATTTTGAAAGTACTGTTAATAGTTTGCTTACTATCTCATTTAGTTTAAGGATAATACATTGACCGAAAGATTGCAGCAGCTAAATTTAAATTGCAGATTAAATAAGTGTCTCATTTTAAAGTAATTTGAGTCATGACATTCCTGTTCTTCAATGTAGGAACACCTTTTTTATCCCCTAAGAAATAAAAATTTACAAAATAGTTTTATAGTCGGAGATACATTTTTTTGCTTCGTTCATTTTACTTATTTTTAATAACTTTTAATAATACAGTAATGCAAAACATGTTTAAAATGGAGGGGAAAAATCACTGGTTCACTTTGACAGCTGTTCAAGTGTTAAAATATTTCTATTCAGCTTAGTTCCCCCCCCCCCTTAGATTTGTGACTTTGTATTGATGGACGTGTGAATTTGATAAAAGTATGAAGACAACTGTAAAATGATTGTCGTTTTCTTTTTAAACATGTTTATGGAAATTTTATCATTGTATCGAAAAGTGCTGTCAAAGAATTCTGTTAGTACAATGTTCTAATGTAGATCAAGTGTGAGTATAGCTACGTTACGAAGCCATTTATGTGCAGTCTGACGTCTCGTTCGCTTTCAGGTTTTGCTTCGAAGTTTTATTATAAAATTTGAACTAAAACTCCGTGCGAACCACGTAATAGCTTTTCACGAAACATTTCAAGTATATACCACTGTCATAATTATGAGATGTGTTTTCCAAATTTGTTCAACAAAATTTGAAGAAAAAAAAGGGGGGAGGATTTTTTTAAATTAACCTGCTCTAATTTGTTGTATATTTTGTTGGTGTATTTTTGCACTATTCTTAAATATGATACTTATCAACTATAAAAATTATTTATTGAACATATATATTGTTCACATTTAGCCAACCTTAAGGTGCCTGTCTTCCTGGAAATGATTTGAGCTCTCTTGTCTACTTTTTTTTAGCTTTATTAATTTTTCACGCCTAAATGAGAGCAGATATCGTCTTCTCCATGGTGGCTGATTTTTTTCAAGGCAGTAAATAATATGCTATTATCTAATTATGTATTTAACGAAATGCTGGTTAGTTGGAGTTTTAGCCGAAACCGTAAAATGTCCTGTTTTTTTTAAGAACCTATTACGGGAAAACCTTTTTAAAGAAAACTGTTAAGAAGATTTTTTTGTATCTGTTCTCGTTTAAGCTTAAAAAAATAATAATAATAACTATCGCAAAACCAGTAATAACAAGAGAGTATGGACTTAAAAGCGAAGGAGCAATAAGGGTGACATTTAAGTGTCCGCTTACTGCATCCATCGCTCTTACGTGTAAGGCGCTCGTACTGCTGGGAACTATGTGACTAGAAGCGGTGACCCTATTACTGTACCTTCTGCATGTAGTGTTTCTAATGCGTGTTACAATCCTCGTGTGGAATGTATTTTCTGTAGTAGCAGCTCGTGGACAATGGTTGAGGCTTGAGTATATAGGTACAGGAGAGTGGGTTGATATCGCGAATTTTTCCTTTCCTCATAACATGAGTGTACATAGGAATAGTTTTCAGAGCGGGTTTTGAACTTTTATCTTTCAGAAATGTTTCATTGTTTTCTATGCTTGACGGCTTTTAATATATTTCGTATTTAATTATTAATATGTTTTTGTAACATATTTTACCTTACGCAATGCGAAGTATAATACTTAGATGTAGAAAGTTATATTATCGGGAAATGGGGGGGGGGGGGAGTTAACTCCCAAAACCACGCCCCCCTGGGCACACCCGAGCCCTATAACACACTTTGTGGCCGTACAAAACCAGATAGGAAGGTGGGCTTTACGTCTCGTCTACAGAGAGGTTATTATAGAAGGTGACACAACTTGGCACAATGACAGCTGCGAGAGGAGTCGGCCATGGCCTTTGTTAAGAAACATCCCAGCATTCACCTGGAGGGTTAGTATTCCAGGGGACGCCTTGTAAACAAGGAAAGATATAGGCTTTCCTTCGGCCGGGCAAGAATTGTAATGTTCTCACCCCTCCTTTCTCTCCCCCTTTTCCCATCAGTCCAATCAACCCAACAGTAACAAACGTATCTTGCGTGCGTAGACAACAGTCTAACATTTAGTAGAAATACATAAAACCTGTTCTTACTAAGTATGTGCATTTTAATCATAAATAACATTATATGGCACCACCAGCGCCCGCTTTAACCCGGCACCCGGGGCAGTCTGACCCCCCCCCCCTCCTAGAGCCGCTTCTGCTTGTAAACTGGTAACTTGTATACGTCCGCTGTTGACTGAGTATATAAGAGAAGTGTGAGATGTCTCAGGGCAGCTGACAACCGACAAGTTACTCTTACGTCAGAGGTACGGTCGCGATGTTTTGTCTTCTGTACGGCCAGCTACTCCGTGGCTATGACGGAGCTGTGGACCCCCCTCCCTCCTCCCTCAACTCTCCCTCACGTCATGAGCCAGGCCTGTGACGCAGCCGCCTCGTCCTGAACGCGGCCTAATTGTGTCGTTTATGCCGTCGCTACAGTTAGACGTCTTCCTCGCCTTCTTTGTCCGCACAAATTGCTTCCTTGCTTCTCTTTTGTTTATTATTGTTGCGTCCCTTTCTCCTCCTCCTCTTGTTTGTTTCATGTTCGTCTCTGGCAGCACTTGTACCTGTGGGCTTGTTCTAGGAGGCCTCTATAGTGCCGCCCCCCCCCCCCGCACACCAACCCAAATCACTGCGGCTCTAGTCTCTTGTCGCGTAGCACTGGTCGTGTTTCAACCCGTCATGTTTGGCTTTCAACTGCACGTAGCACATTTCGCAGTGCCATTTATATTGTTTGGTTCTTCACTTTTGTCTACAGTAATAATGTCTAGAGTACTAATATACATGGTAATTATAGATAGAAAGGAAAGGGGTGTGTAGAGGACGATGAAGCAAGAATATAGTGCTACTAAACATAGTTCCGGACATTATGCCGTATAGACACGTGGAAACATGGCAATGTTTTTGAACGTGTACGGACATCGACGCGAAGACGTGCTGAAGCCTGCCTTTACGTGAACGGCGCCCTTTTCCAACACTTGTTATAATGTCTACGTCCACATGGGCAGAATTTTGACGTTTTGAACCTCGGGAACTCTGGTATTATAGCGTTCCTGTCGTAACATATAATGTGTCATGTTGGGAAAACCATTGGTTTCCGCACCTATGTTTACGTCATTGTTTGCTTGTTTCATCATCCTCAACACACCCCTTTCCTTTCTATCTATAATTACCAAACACTCTGTATATTTTTATAGAATGGGACAGGGACTGTTCTCTTTTATTATTTTTTTTTTGTTCTAATTTTAGTTACCTTTCTTGTAACAAGTAGAATGTAATTTTTTATTTTACGTACGCTGAACTGTTTTTTAATGAAATAGTTTACTAACACGAAATATTTTTGAAATTTTAACCTGAAACTATACCTCGGTTTTAGGACATTGGTCTATGTTAATGTAGGCTATTATATGTTTTAAGTTGGAAGACATTTCAAATTGCGTTCACTAACTTATTTTATGTTGCTGACATTCATTTTTGTTTATTATCATTTTTAAAGAAACTTATTTGATTTTAAATTAGGCATTCTAGATTATTTTCTTTATGGTAACAACAAAAGAAAAGTATTTAAATAGTTTTTTTTAAATATTCTTACAAATGCAATTGAATTTCATGTTTTAGCGGGAAATTGTGTACATACGTCATTGCAGATGTACACTAGAATGGCATATGTTCATAATATTAGTATTGATTTTTTTTTGTAATCATTGAGCTGCATGTTTACGGCATATATTTAAAAATAATTGATAAAATTTTGTCTTACAAATTAAAAAGTATTATAGCTAAACTTAGTTTTACTGTAGTCAACTACTGACAGTCAATACTGTAAACAGCTTAAGCAATCACGTAAAGCTTCCGTTTTTTTTTTTTTTTTTTTTTCGTGTTTAACTAGTATGCGGCATAAAATAGTGCTGTTTAGCAGGCGTCCTGAGAGAGTGTGTAAACTTCTGAAGGCCTGACAAATGCCTCATGAATGTTGTCACAGCTACCTATTTTGTTGACACTCGCCTATCTACCAATGTATTTTGCTTGACCCCCTTGTTGTTTGGCTGCAGTTCACTAAGTTACCGAGAGTGTTGTGCATCTTTGGCGCTGCAATCGGGGCGGTCGGGCTCAAACTCCGCCCACTTTTTCTGGTATTTACATTATAAAGTAAATAATTATTTCTGGAGCCATGCTTTAGGATTGTGAGCGAAGGAAGTATTTCATAAATTGGTAAATAATAAGTTTTGGTAAATTGTTTATCTTTGTGGGAGGGAAGTGGGCGGAGTTTGGGCCCGACTGCCCTGACTGCAGCGCCAATAAAGCACAACACACTCGGTAACTTGGTGAACTGCAGCTGAACAATAAGAGGGTCAAGTTTCCAGGCTAGTGTCCAGACCTGTTCTTCTAAGACCGTGGTCAGGACACGTTTTTCGTAACAGTAGTGCCCACTATACTTGGTATATTCTACAGTTTAGTTTTTTTTCTGGTTCCCAGGCTTCAAGTGAACAAATTGGGAATTGGTACCGTAAGAGCATTAGTGCACGGAAGACCGACAAATTGTTAAATTTCATGTGGTGGCTGGTAAGATGCCTATACAGCAGGCGCTAGATGCCACGTTTGAGGAATGGAAGCAGGCAGGCCATAAGGTTTATATTGGCTCATGCGTCAACAGTCGTGTCGCCTTTATGCGCGGGTGGTCATCGTGCGAATTATATTTTAAAACCCACACGAGAGCCAGTGTCGTAAAATTACTTTGTAAATTTGTTGCAAATTGGTTTTACTGTGTACTATAATTTTCCGATACAAAGTGTATGAAGATTTTAGTTACTTTATCAATTAAAGGGAATTTTCGTTAATTAACTAATTAGCTACTATTTTACAGTCTTCTGTCTCGACGAAATAACAGTACGTAGTTAGACGCAGTTATAACAAAGTTACGGAGCAATTTTACGAAATCGGTTCCCGTTCATGTTTTTAAAATAATTATCGTCAAACATGTAGAAACTCGGCCCGCGCTCTTAAGCGGTTTCCCTGCTATTTTATGTACAGAAGTGCGTAGAGAAGTCCAGCACATGTTTCTCTATTTTTGGTTTACGATTCCGGCGAGTATTTTACACGTAACAGCAGTCTGAGAAAGCCGTTTTTTTTTTAGCTACCCCGCTACCATGACATTTATAATAGAACAATAGAGAAGCATAGTTTTAAATGTGTTACCTTTTCGTAGATAAATATATCGAACATATGTTTAGTAGTATACCTTAGAGAAACTATTATCCTAACACACTGCAACAATGTTCATAGGTCTTGTAAGAGTGGCCACTGTGCCTACATGCTTGAATGTTCTTACATCAATGCTGGTAGCTGCATATACGAGGAGTTTGTGCAGAACACGTGTTAAATGTGTAAGAGACCCGGATATATCGCAGGTTCAACAACCAGCCTGCTAGACTGCACATTACTGTATATACTCGGATACTAGTATATTGTATGTTGCTACAGTGAGTTGACAGTTGTGTATGTGACGAGGTAGCTCTGCAGTCTGCGAGTGTCTTCATGAAGACTTGCTATTGGCTCGCAGTTCTCAAGAAAGAGTTTCAGTAACACTCAGCCAATAGCGAACGTAATAAACGTGTATAGAAGTTTGAAATCTTAAGTCTTCTCAAATGAATTCGCGAAATTTCCAGGTCTCAAACCATAATGAAGGGCGAGAGTTAAAACAAAAAATCGTTTGAGGTATTTTTTTGTTACTCATAAGTAGGACTAGGAATATTTCGCGAGTTCAACGACCACATGCTAGAATCCATTATTCTGTGTATACCGAAGCCTGCTACTCATTTGGACAGCAGACAATGAACGAATAGACGGGGCTTGAGTAATCATAGTACATTGGATTCTAGCATGCAGGTCATTGAACTCGCGAATTTTTCCTAGCCCCACTCATAAGTAGACGTACGTCAATTTCGCATATTCATCTAGCAGCAGGCTAGATTTCTTAATTCTATACACTCACTGACCACTCTCGATTATCCATTAGCTTCTAACAGTACAAGCTGGTATCACATGATAGTTTTACGAATTATTTTCTAACTTACGACTGGCTTGCAGTAGTCGAAGGCACGTCATGGCAGCCGTCGGCAAATTACAGATATGACTGTGAAGCATACATTTTTGGCGTTCAAGCTGACCTAGAAAAAAAAAATATATATATATGCGACATTGACGTACCTCTACTCATAAGACTTACCAGTATATTTGCCTGAGTAAAGCAATTTCCTGTAACGATTTTTTTACGAGTGGCAAGATTATTGTTTAGTTATCCTATAATATCCACAAAAACACCTTCCACGTTTGATTCCATATACCCTCAGATACGGCTAGGTTCCAGCTCATTAATCATCCTACAGAAGCGCGATCTGTTTTGAAGTTGCCGTAAAATAACTGTGTTCTAGATAGTCTAATTTTTCAAACAATTTAATTTCTAAACGTTTAATATTCACACTAGCCAATATATATGTATAAATTAAATGTAAGGTAATCACAACCTTACAAAAATCCTATAATGCATAAGTCACCGTAAGTACAGCTTATGTGTTTATATGGTGTATATTGTTGTAGTGTTGTCAGCTTGTGAAGGAGTGTGTAGCAAGTGTTAGGACGCGCGACGTCTGTATAGCGGGCAGTACCCCCTCCCCTGGCTGTATGCCACCCGCATGGCAGGCTGCTACCCCTTGTAGGCTACTGTCCCGCAGCGCAGCGCCGGTCAGCTGGAAAACTGAAGCTTCCTCCGTCGCGACACGTCTTAACAGTGTGGCGCTCTGCTGAGTGCAACAACGGCACATGTCGCCTCTGACTTGCACGGCCTCACTCTTGCTGCCTGCCAACCTGTGGCGTCGTCCCCATACTAGTACAGTATTATCACAATAAATAAGTGTAACAATCAACACGGCGTGGTTTTTAGTAGGCTCGTTTTGTCGGAGTCGGAGCTCGTGAATGGCTGTCAGTGGTGAAATACTGGTAGGCCTAAGTTCATAAACTGTGAGGGAATTGCCACTAGTGTAACATATTCTAAGTATATAATTGAGGTACATACAATTTAGAATACTTCTAGAAATGTACGCTGTGAAATAAAACAATATCTCAACTTTTATTTCCTGAACTTCCCCAGTGCTGGTACAATGTCAATGAATAATTTCAATACGTCACTTCCGATAGCATCATTTATTCTGTGGTATGGCGCAGTATATGTTACATATGTGGTACACTGTTGGGTCAGCAATTTTTAAATACATGACAATTTGTTCATTTACGACACTCATTAACATATCAGTATAAGTAGTAAACACAGTCGAAACATTTGACTGCACTCGCTAGTTTACGTCCATTAACAATACAATATCTGTTTTGTTTATTTTTATTCATAACAACGCAATTTCCAGAAGTATCCACTCTAATATATGCCCGCGTTTGACACATTACTTGACTCGCACCGTAGTGATCCGGGTTTGATTCCCGAAGGCGTCGATCTTCACTTACCCTGTGGAAACGTGGCGCACGTTGCCATTGGCTGGCAGATTGTTTTTTACTGGGAATACCGTTTTCCACGTCTCATGTCTTATCACTTCTCGGGGAACAATATTTAGTTTACAAATCCCTTGTTATTCTCCATGTTTGTGATTGAGATCTTCATCGCAGGTTTACTCCACACTTCATACGTATCTATATTTGTACGTAACTTATATTTGTCTAGACCACGGCCGTAGAAGAACAGGTCTGGACACTGGCCTAGAAACTTGACCCCCTTGTTGTTTGGCTGTAGAATGCTTTACATTTTTGGGGCTGTAATCCGGGCCTTCGAGCTCAAACTCCGCCCACTTCCCTCCCACTAAGATAAACAATTTATCAAATTATATTTTTTAACAATTTATGAAACACTCCCTTCTCTCACAATTTTAAATCATGGCTCCATAAATCCTTATTTACTTTATAATGTTAACAATGGAAAAAAGTGGGCGGAGTTTGAGTCCGACCACCCGGAAAACAGCGCCAAAAAGTACGGCATTCTCGGTAACTTGACGAACTACAACCAAACAACAAAGGGGTCAAACAAAATACATTGTTAGATAGGCGAGTGTCCAGACCTGTTCTTCTACGACCGTCGTCTAGTAACAAACTTTACCATAGTTTTCAACAGTACCGTCAAATGGGGAGAATGACTCCTGCCATCTTATAATTCTTAATTTTGCGCTGCAAGTTCAATAAAAGGAGATTTATCTAAATTTTTATCCTGACGTGGCAAAGCTTTTGTGTATGTAAGGAAAAGATGTAAGTTAGGAATGTGTTTTGCAATTTTGTTCCACTTCACTCCTATGTTCCTATTCGCCCCGTTTTGCAACTCTCAGATGTTATCGACTGATACCACAGTAAACTAATTAATATTCTTATTCGTGACAGAGCGGCCTGCAGAGGTACTTACGTCCCTATATATATATATATATATATATATATATATATATATATATATATATATATATGTATGTATGTATGTATGTATGTATGTATGTATGTATGTATGTATGTATGTATGTATGTATGTATGTATGTATGTATGTATGTATGTATGTATGTATGTATGTATGTGTGTGTGTGTGTGTGTGTGTGTGTGTGTGAATGAGTGGATATTTCCGACAATAGGGGAATGCTATTTCACACAGACAAAAATATTTACTTCAATTATCCATATTTACGTTTGTATGTAACAAAATAAATGTGTATTTTGCCCAGCAAAATCTTTTTTGGTTGGTTGGAAAAAATACGTCAAAAATTGGTTTTGGTTGTTATACAATGTATGTTTGACATATCTAAACCCTCTTGTTGAGGGAACAAAATCAACCAAGCAACCATATACTTTGTTGAGATAGCTGCGTTACTGTCAGTAAAGAGCTTTCTCTTCCTCTCTCTCTCGTATAGACTATCAGCATGAGTATGACAGGTTTTGCCTTCTTGTCCTATACCAGATCTCATCTAGCTAGCACTGAAGTTTAAACATTGCCTTAAACATTCTCCTGAGGGCTGGGTGTTTTACAAACTTGACTTAGTTAGGTTTCCGTTAGCTAGGCACAGCTTACATTTACAAGTACAAAATTTTCGCAAGTTGGTACATCAAGTGGACGGCGTTATGGATCAGTAGACTATTTGCCAACTATAATGTATCATTAAAACATTTGTTTTTCTTTATTTTTAAAATAGTTTTACGAAAAATATTTTTGCCTTATAAAGTCGATATTTATAACAACAAGATATATTACTAAAATACTTATTGTAGAACTGATTTAAAGGTGAAGAATATTTTATACATATGTAACAGTTGGCACAAGGCTGCTTGTACGTGACACAGTACAAATATGTAGTCCATATCGTTTACCTCGCGCTCGTAATGTTTACAAACAATATACAGGACCTCGCTGATATTGTGCAATCATTTATTTATATGACAATATTTTAAACTTCTTTAGTTATTTTTACAGGAAAACGTGAATCAATCGTAATGATTATACATATCGATATAAAAATGAGTTTGTTTCTTTTCAAAAGACAATTCACAAGTACTGCATTTTTTTTTTAATTCCTTGGCACACTCAATTTCCCTTTTGTTGTAAGGTACATTTCTAGGTTAAAGAAAGACTTAAGTAGGTAGGCATCCAGTTTCGGGTATGCAAGTCCACGGTCGCACTAGATGTGTTAAACATGTTTAGTTGAACACGTACGGCAGCCATGTTTGATGGCGTTTGAAACTAAACATACCTGCAAGGTTACCCATCTAAAAAGAATAAAATCAAAGAACTTTGTAACCTCAGCAAACTTGAAACCTTATAATAAAAAAGTCACGAATGTAGAGTGTAGACGTGATTGTAATTAAATAGTATAATATTGCGTCTATCTGCAGTGTTGCTGTACGTGTAAAAATATATATTAACATTTGAAACCTGAAAGTTATGGCCCATCAAATAGCAACCATATTTGCTCCACTGCCGAAGTAGCCAATAAGAGACTAGCAGAGAAGATATATCGTTACTTATGTAACTACTTTCCTTAGAACGAGAAGAGACAGCGACCTAAACTCGTTCGAAGCTAGTGTAACCGCTCCATTGATTTGAACATGTTCAAGTGAGATAGTTACACATGTAGTCTAATCGTGGTCTTAAAGTTAGGCGATGCCTAAGTGGGGAGACAATTGTAATTATTTTAATAATTCTTACATTTATACCATATGTGAGACTTGGGTTGCACACATACAGTATGACTTTTTTTTTTTTTTTTACTGAAATGAACATTTTTCGAGCTTTCATAGTTATTATGAAATGGCATGTCAAAGTCCATATTTGCAAAAAAATTGTGCTAGAAAGTAAAACCAGCTGACTTCGAGAAATAAAATGGTTCACACTGAAGAAAGGCGTGACGGATTACACCATCACATGTATAAAAATCGCAATAGATATTTTTTTTTTTAAGTTTAATTTTTTTTTTTTTTTTTTAGATAGTTGAGTGTTTCTTTATTTCTGATACATAATAATTTTAAAAATAATAAAAAATATTCAGTGCAGTTTTTGCACATATATTGGCAGTAATCAGTGACACTGTTCTTTAGTGTTGTTACATTTCTCTAAGTCAGTTGATTTTATTTTCTAGCATAAACCGCTTAATGTAAATTTGGAGTTGACATGCCAACATTTAAAAACTACGTAGCTAGAAAATTTCCGTTACAGTAAAAAATAGTCACAATATATGTCTAAAAATTAACCATACATCATGCAAATGTAAAAAAATATATATATTAAAACTATTAATATTTTCGGTGAGTTCCCCTTATTGATATTTAAACTCCGGAAAAAAGTTATCAATACACTTGAGACCAAGCTTACCTGTTTCTATGTTTCCCACGATATTTAATTTTTTTAAGTGTAACAAAGAGCAAACGACAAACATGTGTTCGGCAATTTTGTTTCAAATAGTTTCCACAATATTGGTTGTTTTTTTTTTTTAGGACAGTAAATACTGGATATTTAGCCAATTGTATAATTAACGAAATTCTGGTAAATTGATATTGTAATTTAAGCCTTATAGTTTCTTTTCTTGCAAAAAATAGTTTTTGCGACAAAAACAATTCTCACAAAGCCTCCAAATAGATTTGTTTTATCTGCTCTCGTTTAATATTTAAAAATAACAATGAACCAAAAAAACAGTGGGAACAGAGGAGCATCGCCTGAAGTGTGCTAGACAAGTCCTACGTCACATTTAAGCAATACTTGAAGTTTAGAACGTATTGTAACCTGCTAATATTGTGAGATTCCTGGGCGGGCACTTGGGCCATTGTTGCGCTGGAGGGCAGGCCTGGGCTGAGGGCGGAGGGGAGCATGGTGGTTCGATTACCCGTCATTAGACGTAATTACTGTCGGTCCTTCCAGCGTTAGTAAGAGTGTGGGGGGGGGGGCAGTGTCCCCCGGGGACTAGCGTCCTAGTGGCCAGCCTGCAGGCCATGTTGCCCTGACTACTTTTACTCCAGGAGTAACAACACAACTGTTTTAAAACATTTCTAACTCACTCTTGAAGCTAGCATAGTAGCACGTCAAATATTCTCCCATCCCAACATGCACAGTAGTTGCTGAACTACGTTACAACGGGTTATAAATATATTCATTTTCAATACCGAGTTTGGGAGCTGTGGCAAAACACTCGATACGACTTACGCTATTGTTGAGAGAAATTAATATGCCAGGCATCCATACTTGGCTCATTCAACTGATTAAGGCCACGAACCATCATTTCTACTGATTTTACGATAATTATTTCTTAAATCTTAAACAGCATGTATCGGAACACTGCTGCACAACTTCGTTAAAAACAGCGTATACGATGTTCACTAATTCTCTCAACACAAACTACACAATGGTTTTAGCAAATTATGAAATTAAGTAAATTTTCATTAACGATCTAATTGGCCTATATAGCCTAATATTTTCTCTGGGAAAAATTATACTACATACTAATAGCAATTGTTAACAAACCTGGGCTACAGTTTTTCGATATCTGCTCTGGCTTAGGAATAAAAAAAATAATTGTAAACGCAGTAGAAATGATGGGACGTGCCCCTGCTTGTGTGACCCTGTACTAACATATGCACGGCTGACTGTACCAAACTTTTATCCTCTGTAATTATTATCGCTTTGTGTAACCCATACGACATGGTGTCTTCATTACAAAATAATGCAGAAATTGTGGTTTCAACAGTTTCAGGAAATATGTAGAGCTCTTATCTATGCCCTCTCGTACCAAAGATACATCCAGTGACACACAAGTTATCGAGAAAAAACAGGAAAACCTAGTATCATAAGGATGATTCCTCGGTATGTCTGAAATCCTGGTTATTCCAACTATTTTAGTACTGACGGCTTGTCCTAGTTGCTACTCAAGTTGGCTTAAGGCCACCCTCTTTAGTTCTTACTGTTTTTACGTTAGATAATTTCTTAAACTTAAACGAGAGCAGTTGTCAAAAATTGGTCTGGCAGTTATGTTTTAAACAGTTTTTGCCATGGTAGCTAATTTTACCAAAGTAAAAAATTACACGGTTTTGACTAAATATTGAAGTAACAAGAATTTCGTTAATTACGTCAGAGCATTTACTGTCTTGAAAAAATCAGCTATGGTTGTAACTAATTACGTAATTAACGAAATTCTGGTTAATTAACTTTTTAGTCAAAACCGTGTAGTTTCTTACTTTGGAAAAATTAGCTACCATGGCAAAAACCCGTTTTTAAACAAAACTGCCAGACAAATTTTTTATTCTGCTCTCGTGTAGGCGTATAGAATTAATGTCGCTAAAAAAAGTAGAAACTCGAGAGCTTGGCCTTAATGATCACGTATAGATTGTTCAAGATAAAGTGGCCACTAATATTTAACCTATGAAATAAAATCACTAGCTGTTACTGCATATAATTTAACATTAGAAACTGTTTCCTTACTCGTTTTATGGTTTGCAGCAAATTGTCGAATATAGTTCCGTGTATTTTCTTACTTAAATGCAACAAAGCTAAAATAAAATCAGTTGAATTGTACGTATTTGTGTTTTATATAAGTAATCAACTTTTTGTATCAAACTATATAGTTTCCTACCGACGGCAAAATTTATCTTACACGCGCAAATATCAAGTGACGTGTCCCGAGAGGTTGGACATTTCCCGTCGATAGCCGTTACGCGCGGAAATATACGAATTGACTGAAAATATAAATTTAGCAGGTCTTTTCTGAGTGCTCACTTTATCCAGAACCGCCTATACTTATATTTATTGGCAGTTATTTAATTATGTTTAAGATAACTCGTTGCATAACGTGTGAACTGTTACAGCGAGTCATACGTGTTCTTGTTTATTCAAAACTAGTAAAAGTAATATGCGTATGTTCATCTAGTAATCAGGACACACACCTTACCACTATTGTTCTGACCACCATATTACGGGCGCAGGTTCAAATCCCGAGTAGTCCAAACATTATTTTACGTTCACTTGACGTAACATACATAAAAAAATTCCTGGAGACGTGGAGCGCAAGAAGGAACTTAAGGGCGCGGCTACCGCAATTTTCATCACCATTTTTTTATATTTTTTACTTGTACCAGATATTTTTTCTTATTTTAGACACAAAATGTGACTAAATTTGGCTCTTATGAAATTTTTTTATTTCTCATAGTTTTCGCGTAATGGCTTGTTAAAGTCATAATTTGCATGTTTCCCTTTTAACGACTACACTAAAACCAACTGATATACCAAACTAAAAAAAAAATCACAGTGGATAAAGAAATTGCAGGCTACAATGACATGCTCATAAAATTAAAGAATAAAACTATTTGAATTTAAAAAAAATGCCGAAACTGAAAATAAAAATTTAAATATTCAGTATTTTTTTTAAATACAAATAATTTTTGTTCTTTAATTTTATGAGCATGTCATTGTAGCCTGCAATGTCTTTATCAACTGTGATTTTTTTTTTTAGTTTGGTATATCAGTTGGTTTTAATGTAATCGTTAAAACGGAAACATGCAAATTATGACTTTAACAAGCTATTACGCGAAAACCTTGAGAGATAAAAACATTTCATAAGAGCCAAATTTAGTCACATTTTGTGTCTAAAATAAGAAAAAAAAATATCTGGTACAAATAAAAAGTAAAATAATAATGATGAAAATTGCGTTGGCCCGCGCCCTTAACATTCTCGTCTGCAATTTAGCTCAGTATTCGCGTGGTGTTCTTACTACTCAGCCTTTTGTGGACATCAACCTTGTTTGCCGACATTTTCAATTATTGTACACGTAATGAACACAAATTGTACGTAAACATTTTAAATATGTTACACGTCATTACAGCAATATAAACATCGGAACACTAATAGAGGTGTATTGTATAGCTCAAAAATAAAATTATGTATTTTTTCTCAGAGCTTAGGAGAAGGGTGCGAGGTCTCGTCCAGACCTGGGACCCGGAGCATTCTGCCCCTTTTGTGCCCCCCCCCCCCCTGCAGCGGTCCTGTGCATAATGTGTTGTCAGTTGAGCACGTGACTTCGCCGTACAGTTTTAAGAGAGAACGAACTTGAGCAGGTGTTTAGGAAGTAGGCAGTTGAGCTTAGTGAGGTTACTCTACAACAAGTGTGTTGTTAATAGTGTTAAGTACCCGGTGTAAACTACTCTCTCCTGTCGTTACCAGCTGTAATGACTGGCCGTAATTGGCTCGCACCTCGAGTGGCTCTGTTAACATTACTTCCCCTTCCCCCCTCAACCCCCTTACCTTTCCTGCGCTGTGGCAACTGTATCAGAGCAACGATATAGGCTGAAATAATCTGTGTTTTGTTTAGTCGGTTAGTTACGAAATGCCATATTACAAACACTTCTCAAACAATTTTTTTTTTCTTGGGGGAAAACGTTTGGCACTACTCCTGAGGTTTCAAGTTTATTGTTAACTATCAATTTTTTCTCAGTTATTTGTTCATAATAAGTTAATTATGCGTTCCCGAATATAAGGTTATATCAGTACGGATAAGGTAATTGTTTTCCTTTTATAGTAAATTATTCACCCGGTTAAGTTTCAGTTATATCTGCTTGCTATGTATTTCTGTAACTACCACACTCAATTAACCACTGAAGATATATACTACTGTCTAAGCCACTAGGGCAAGAAAAGAATTCGCGATTTTGTTACTACACCGCATAGTATTCATGGACGGAACTTGAGTATTTTGGTTGGGGTGACAAAGAAACACCAATCCAACCACTCAAGCGGGAAAGGGAGGGGGGTCGAAGATGTTCCCTCCAAGAAAATTTGGATTCCAAGGTGCAAATCGGTGCTATTTGAGCTGTTTTCAGTCAACTTATTGTGTAAAGTAGTCAGCGGCGTCATTTCAGGTTTTTCTAGGGGGGGGGGGGGGCAAGATTTTGTTTTCTGGCGACAGTGACCTTGTTGCACCTTTTTTATTAATTAAGCATGTATAAATTAGATGCTTTAGTAATAAAACTTCAGTTTTATGTGCTTAAGTTAGCATTATTTAAATGTAAAAATACAAAAAATATATTTTTACACATGAAATTCTAAATTCAGGGGGGGGGGCATTTGCCCCCCCCCCTGTAGCCCCAAATGACGCCCCTGCGTATAGCTATAAGGATGGGTAAAATTATTTTTATCAAAAATATTTTGGTGTCAACTACCCACCCCTTGGCACTCCAAAATCCTGCCTATGATACTATTAATAGTTCGACAAACTATAATATTGTGGACATACGCCATTGCGATATATGTCGTCCCAGAACTCTACTGTTCTAATATTTCTGGGACGACATATATCGCAATGGCGTGTGTCTACAATGTTACAGTTTGTCATTCTGTCCCATTGCAAGAAATAGTTCGCCCGCTTGGCTCAGTGGGTAGAGACGGCAGGTGGGCCTAGAGTCACGTGTTCGATGCCGGGTTGGGCAGGTACAGGACTAGTGTGTTGTGTTTGTACGTACACCTCCAGCCCTGCTGAAGACAATTGCGAACCACAGCGATATCACCCTCGCCTAGTAGTACCAGGTGATCCCTGAGGTTGTCATCTGCCACGTAACAAACGGAAACGGCGTTACTAAATAAAAAAACAAACTCAACTTGTAGCCAAGATATTTTTTGAATCTCTCCTACACGACACAAATACATAAAATTGCTTGTGATGCTGGTATCGCTACAAATCTTGTAAGATAATATTGTACTTAATGAATTGCGGACATATTTAGCAGTGAAAGTATGAAATTATTTAAATTTATTTTAATTTCCATGAATTTATGAATTTAAAAGAGGTCTTTAATTTATAGTAGGTATTACACTTAAGTAAACAATTGCACTTCTTATAGCCTAATGTTTTATGTTGAGTGAGCAATTTTTTTGAGTGAGTCAGCTATTTTTACTGTAGAAGGTAAATTTACAAATCTTAACTTTTTTTTACATTTGTGTGTGCAAAATACATACTACGTAAAATATTTTATTGGACGTAATTGTCTCGTGAACTAACTGTGTGGTTGTAAGGTTTGTATTAGTTAGTACGTAAAAATCGGACAGTTGTAATAAAGAAATATGTCAGTATTATGCGCAAATGTTTTCCTTGAATGCGAAATAAATTTGCATTGAAATCGAAAAGTTGGAGAATTCGTCGTCGCGTGTGATGTTTCAGGATATTTGCTGCAGTAATTTGATAACGTGTTTGCCTCGAGTCGTGTGTTATCGGACCACAGCGAGCACAATAGAGTACATTATTGTTCGCCCAACTGGCGTCAGTGTTTCCTTGGAGGACTCGCTTCTAGTAGTCATTAACGTCCAACTGCGACGAGCAGGTCGAGTGTGAATATATGAGGAGCCGAGGAAGAATGGGCGGTGTGAAGGAAAGTCTTGTTTGTTTGTTAGTGGCTCTGATGCAGGACTTTGTAGGCTGACAATGGACGTTCATGTCAGAGAATTCTCTCAACACACCGGCTCTACCACGTGCTCACACATAATGTCTGCCTTAGTCTCTGTCGTTCATATATCTATAGGCCGTTCACGATCAAGTGAGCACTGCATAAAGTTTTAACTGAAAACCAGCGTAAAAGTTTCAACTCACTCAAAAGTTAATATATATTGGCCCAACTTAACATATTTGTAATTAATTATAAGTTCTGCTGAGTGCTCAGATTATAGTGAACATATCGCTCTCTCATTGTCACGAAGCTGCGGGAAGTCCTGTCACTACTTCCTGACGAGTATAGACTGTACATCGATAAGTCGACGTTTCCAGCCAATAATAGGAATAATAATAAAAATAATAATAATAATACGTATTTGTAACCTCAGGCGTTAATGGGGCGATCCACAGAAAATTTTTAATTTTTTAAAATTTTTATTTTTATATGGGGTATGTTTGTTTCGTATGTAGATATATATTGCGCCAATTTTTTAACGTAACAAGAATTTACTAGCTTTCAAAGGTTTAGCATAGTAGCATGTCATAAATTTGCATGAAACTGTTTATTGCTTGAAAAAAGAAACATCTCACTTAACAAAGAAGAAACAATTCACACTAAAGAAACTGTGTCGCTGGCCACATCAAACTCTGTAAAACCGCATTGATTTTTTTAAAAATCAAACTACTGAATTTGAAATTAAAAAAATTTCTAATTTTCAGAAAGTTTTATGCCTACATTAAACCATCCCTCCCACTTGCATTGAAAACGATAATTGATTAATTAAGGACAATTAAATAAATGAGACTAATTCTTATCGGGTGTACACTTCCTGACAGAAGATAGGTAAACTGCGAAGGTACAGTCACAGCTAGATACGCTGGCTACACTTTGCTGTATGAATTTACTGTGTGATTTCTCTGAGCGCCGTGTCATTGGCGCAGAAGAAGGCTGATACTTTATTGTTAACTACTTGCTTCATCACATCTTAAGGCGGCCGCCTACCCCACGCTTGAAATGTGTTGCAGTGTTCGTAAACAGGTTTTTTCTACGAAAATATTCCACGTGTGTCCATTGTGCCAACGTACGAAAAGAAAACAAACTTCGGGCAAGGTCGGAACCTCATTTTTAAGACGTCATGCTCATGGAAAACACTGTTTCTAAGTCCTCAAACATTGCTAAAAACGGCCTTTTCAGACTTCCGTACTTCAAAATGTAACAACCGGATGTATGCGACCTGCACTGAACTTAGTTGCAGACTTTCCACCAATGAAATCATATGGTCATCGCTTACTGTCCCATAGTAAAAACCGTTCGGCGGGAAGCTTGCACGCTAGTTCAGCGCTTGGCTCGTTGAGGCGACGTGGCATTTGATGCACGCTTCAAGGTCGACCTTACTGCTCCGTCGCTTTTGAGCCTCTCACGCGCGGGTAGGCGGCGCCCTTAAGTGCACTGCGCTCAGGTGATGTTAGTCTGTCTGTCGAGGACTTAACTTTGAAATCGTGTGATGTTAGCTACAGTCCGGGTACATTCTTATGATATCTGCCACATATGAGTAATACTATGGAACAAGGACTGCATGTTCAGTTGCAAGTCATGGCGAGGGGTGTGTGGGTGTACTACCCCCTCCCCCCAGGTTTCCTCATTAAACCCTACCTTCTGGCGAAGTGAGTCGTGAAGGCTACCAAATACACTATACGCCAATAGCGGACAACTTGTGCAATTCTGTGAGAATATTGATTTTGTTACCACGTCAAGCCAACACATAGCAGCACACTACATTTCATCAGTACCAGGTTAACGCTGCCAACATAACCAGTTCTCACTGCGGCGGCAGAAAATAAATGAATGAAACAGAAACAGCAGCTCAGCAAACATACTGTTACAAGTTTGAGACATAACTTTACATGTGGGCAATTCCCATGAGTTCTTATGGGATAGAGGTCTTACCGTTAGAAATAAAAGAGTTAAATTAAGTACTGGATTTAATAGCTCACAAAACTACGAAATACACAAAACAGTAATCAACTATAACTCTCACAACACAATTAGATACGCACACAATTACTACTGTGTCACAGAGACTTTAATTAACTTTCACAATTAAAGCACAAAAATGTCTACCATCAATTAATTAAACACTGTAAATCACAATAAAATTCAGTAATATATCCAATCAACAATATTTCTAATAATTACAATGTACAACCTTATCAGTCCGAAGTGGTGATGGCTCACCATGTGCTGCGCAGCACCCCGAGTGCACCGCTGTCTTCACTCTTGAGGTCTTCTGTTCGACTCCCGTCGCGCACCTCCTCTTCGCCTGTCAGCCCGCCGCAGCAGTCCTCTTGTATCGCCAACACTGCTCCGCAGGTAGCCGCC
>PNEQ01069797.1:0-22625 GCA_003012365.1 Medauroidea extradentata | reverse complement strand
ATCTCCACAGGCGTAGCACCTTCCTCTAGCACGACCAATAGCAAACTCTCCCCCAATGTGCCGATTCTGTGGTTTTATACTTCTCGAAACAGTCGGGGAATAACCGCATTACATGGGTCTAAATAGACATTATTACATGTTTCGGACATGAATTGAGTCACGTAGGCCGCCCTCGTAGGGTTAAGACGCAGTTGGAACAGGTATCTATGACGTAGTTTCGGCGGGATTCCCACCATGAGAAACCCGGGCTTTGAGTCATGGGCCAGCCCTCAAGGTTGTTTCGATACAGGCCCCATCCAGCCCGCCCTCAGAAACACAGCATGCAACAATAAAAACAAGTGAAAATATATGTTAACAGAAATGCTGAGTTGCGTTAGTTCACTCAGTAGTGTCTTCACCTCATGCCACTAGGTGTAATAAGCATAGATATTGATCTGTGTCGTATTTGAGACCACACTTGACTGCTGTCGTGTGGCTAGATAAAGCCGTGCAGTATTTACAAATGTGTACAATAGATAGCACAAGCATATTGTAGACGTCTCGCTTAGTTCTTTACTACGAGTTCCTAGAGTGTGCTCTAACTTTGTATTTATAATATGAAATTATGGTGCCATAATTAGGTTTTTGTCAAAATTGTGAACCAATATTTACTCAAAATAATGAGTTTTTAGTGAGCCATTTAAGGCACCAAAATTAAGTGCCTTTTATTCAGATGCAAGAAAATATGCTGTAGGACAATATTTCTTGAAAGCATAACAATCGCGTACTGTATACAACACTGGCGCTAATTTTTGTCTGCTAGCGAGAGCTTGGATCGAAATTGTCAGCCTATCTGTATATCTTCAGTCGTTATCGTTCTATAATAATAAGTTTTAGTTGAAAATACTAAGTAGATACAGAATCATCATTTTAAATGACATCGAGGCGAATTATTAGATCATGTAGTGTACTACTTGAACCATCTCGACATTGCAGCGCTGGTAGTGCGAGCATATCATTTGTATACATTGTTTGGGATAAAGTAAGCACTACAGATTTAAGCTTTGGAAAAATTACGAGTCGTTACTACATATCGAGGGTTAAGGGGGATTGACCCCTGTCAAATCGGTTTTACGGGTTTTCTTATATTATAAATCAGGGAATAGAGACATTAATTTACTTTTTCCTCGTTGACAAGGCATAGTTTATTGTTTCATTCACTTTTTGGAATCCGTATGGCATTGTTTCTGTTAATGTTGCGGCCTCTGTAGTCGCTCCCGTAAATAAAGCAATTTTTCCTTTTCAGCTGTTTTCCGTTGCAAAATAATGAATATATTATGGTTCCAGCAATTACAGAAAATCGATTAAGTTTGTATCTATGTCTTGTGACAAAAATTTTGATACATCGGCTGGAACAGAAGTTATCGAGAAGAAACAGATAAATCCAAGGTGGTAGGGATCAATACCCCTTAAGAATTGACACCTCGTATGTGCATGTTTTTTATACTAATAGCACGTATCTGCAGTGTAAAATAATGTCTAAAAAATATATATAATTTTCAAATGTTTTTTTATAAAATAATGCTATAAAAATAAATTCTTTATCTATAACAATTAATTTTAAAAACTGTTTTATAGCCTCCTGAAAAATAATCATTTTGTCACATATTTGATACAAATATTAACCCTCGATATAATTCAACATCAACAATAGTTACCTTAATACTAGTATGGTTGGCAACGAACTAGCCGAATATAATTCCGTGTATTTTCGTACTTAAATGTAACATTACTGAAATAAAATCAATTGAAATCGACACATTTGAACTTTATACAATCAATAATTTTTTTTATCAAACTATATACGTTTCTACCGACCGGACAACTTATTTTAAACGCGCAATCAAGTTGCGTGTCCATAGAGGTTAGATATTTCCCGTCGTTAGCCGTTGCGATCGGAAAGATACGAATTGGCTGAAAACATAAACTTAGCAGAGTTTTCCAGATTGCTCACTTTATCCCGAACTACATATAAATCCATAGATAGCATCACATGCTACAGTTGATATGCAGGTACGCGAGATCAGTGGAGTTTCCAGTCCTACACGCAGATATCGCACGTTGAATACACGTGTGATTAAACCTACATTGTGGGAAATAGAAGTTTAAGTTTAAAATGGCTATAACAAATTCAGAACACAATATTTGTGCGCAGTTTTTTATTTATTCCCATATAAAATATTGTACTGCTGCTATGGTTAGTTTCAAGAAATGCTTAGGTTTTATTGTTATTTTTTTCTTGCCCTAACGCCCTATTGAAAAAAAAAATGTATTTGTGTAAACTGTCTACACTTCAATGCATGTGGCCGTATGTGCTATACAGACAAAACATGTTTTTCGAAGGTTGATGTATAAATGTACAAAACTTAGGTAATTATGAGTGACAGTGTTTTGGCCCTTATGCAGGCGTTTTGTATTTATATGCTGTGTTAATTTTGTTACACGTAAGGACTGGAAATTTTCGCAAATTCAATGACCTGTACTAAGCATACTCAAGCCCCGTCTATTGGTTCATTGTCTGCTGTTTCACTGAGTAGCAGCTATACGTGGACAAATAGTCGGGGTCTCTCGTCTTCGTGGTAGTACGTAGGAGGAAAGTTCGGACTTGGTAGTAGCGAGGCTAGGTTGTCTTGTAAACAACTACGTCGCACTACTTCCTGTTAGTTGAGATGTTTAATTACTCCAGAAATAATATCAAGTTCTAAACTTCTGTGGGTTGTTCGGCGTTGTCGGACCCTGCAGTCCGTCATCATCAACCAGCGATTATTATTTTTTTCTTTTACTTTTCCCACGTTGTTATCGACGTCGCTCTAGCACACAGCCGTGCCGCAATTTGTAAAGCCTTTTACACGTGTTTTTCCCGCGAACTCCCCCCACCCAACTCTCCTTGCCGCTCCTCCTGGGCATTATGTTAATGTTCCTCCCGCGAAATAATCGGCGGCGCCTGCTCGTCCATCATGCAATCAGGATACAATAATTAATAACAACATACCATCAACAGCAGCGCAGTTTTGTGCGCGCGTCTGTAGCCGCCTCTTCCACGTCTTTTATCCTTCTTTCTCTCCCCCTTCCCCGTCCTTCCCCGCCTCTCACACCGTCGTGCCGGAGATCTTTTGCAAATCTCTCTCGCGCCCTTCTCCACCCGGAGGGTGTAAGTTTTTCTTTCCTCCCACATCGCTGATGCTCGAGGGGGTGGCTGGCTGGGAAGAAGTGGTCCTGGTGGTTTCGAAACATTCTTTTCTCGTCTTTTCTTCTGGACCTCTCGTCTTCCACCCCCCTCCCCCCCCCCAACACACGCACACCTTCTCATCCCTAACTCTTCCCTTCAGCACACCACCCCGTTCTTTTCGACCATCGTTTCTCTTGCCAACTTCTCTCCTCGCTAATCGATCTTAACATTCAGTGCATCGTGATTAATGATTTCATACTTTACATGGAAAGAGAACCCGAAATCCACTCCTACTCCATCCACCCTCCCTCCAACCCTCATTTTCTGAACTCACCCTTTATTTTTTTTTTTTTTGCCCGAGAGGTCTTTTCTTCCGCCCGCAGCCTTTTCCCTGTGTTTCTTTTCTTACCTCCCCTCCTTCCCTCCGTCTCTCTTTCCTCTCTCTTTCCGCTTCCTTTTCCCCTTCCCCTTGTCTACCTTGCGTTCTCACAATTCCTTGGCCTCTACGTCTCCCCCCTTTTCCTCCAACTACTCGTCCTGTGACGTCAAGATTATTCATTTTCGCCCCATTTCTCAGGTCGCATCAATCTTTTCTTTCTTTCTTTTTTCCGCGTCTGGCGTGGACGAAATTAATGCCCAAATTAAATACCGTGATTTTTAACTTTTTTTTTTAATTTCGATGTCAGGCAGTTTGTAATTAATAGTTTTTCCATAAGACTTTTCTTAAAAAAAAAAAACAAATTTGAAGTGTTACTATTTTTTTCAAGTACAAACCATGTTGAAGTGTTAACGTGACTGCCTAGTTGAACGTCTTTATCGAGACCGAGGCTAGAAGCTCAGGAAAACACTAAAGGCGACCACGCAAGCATATCACGCCGTATTATCGCCTCTAAGGCGCAAGTCACTTTATCAGCGCGCAGTCTTCTCACCACTATTCACTTGTCACCATGTCAGTACCTGACGTGCTATTAAAGATATAGGTGCAGCGCGCATTCCTATTATTAGGTAAGATTCTACGTTAAGGTATTCATATCTAATAACAGCAAAGCCGTCTTCAGAGATGAGCTGAAATGATGTACTCACGCGCAACGCCATTTAAATACTGTAATAAAAGTAACCGTCACACATTGAGCAGTTTGCGAGTGTTAATGTTGTGTATCGGAGCTCGGCCTCCGAGTTGTCTAGCTTCTGCTTCAACTGCTGCATTGTCTTTCAAATAAATGCTTTTTTGTTGCGAATCTATTATACCTTTATACGTATCTCGGTAATGTTTGCCTACACTGTAAAAAACTTCCTGAAATGTTTAGGAAGTAATTAACCTAATCGCAGTATGGTACAGTTACCACACTTTCGTCTTGTAAACATGCAAACTGTTACAGTTGTTACAATACAAGTCTGATAACTGCAGTATACATTTGACTGTTATATAAAAAAAGTTTATGACTGCTACTATGGATGTCTGGGAAACAATTATACCATACCTACTTTCTTAGCGCTCCTATACGCACGTGTGGCAAATTTACAAGCAATTTTTTAGAGTGTACGAAAACAAAACTTATTGTAGAAGGCGACGGAATGATGCTTCTAAAATAGACACTTTGATAAATACAATTTCTAAGCCTTTCAACATACTCATAAACTGCCTTCCCAGACAGGCATTTCTTAAAATGAACTGCGATACCGGCTTGCTTGGACTTTGTAATTTTACTGACCGCAAATTCGTACAAAAGTCACTCACGTGTCTCGCAGAAAAAAAAACATTGTGGTGGAAAACGTGCGTTGCGCGTGTCAGTGTCACCCTTATCGTTCCTATGGGCGACCATGAGCACCGGAAATAAGATGGTGGGGGATTGGGGGGGGGGCAAGTTGCCTCCCCTTACTTCCGATCTGGGGCTGGTGAAACTTACGTGGTTTTCAGTTTCGTTTATATTTTACTTTAATAGATCTTAGTATAAATTGTAGGCCCCAACATTGGTTTGAGACTAGCAGCTTTTTCAAAATTTTCAAATAACAATTTCAAATAAACCCCGGTCAGCCTGTTTTGTATTTTTTGCTCTCCCGTTCAGTTTCCCTCCTTGTTGGAAAAACGTTTCGTTGACGCCGTAGACAACAGCTTGAATATGGCCGCATGCCGAAAGTGATTTTAAGCAATCCTTAATAGATGCGAAATTCGTAATGGAATAGGGATTGGCAAAATTCGCGAATTCGATTACTTGTAGGCTAGAATCCATTGTACTATGAATACTCAAGCCCCTTCTATTCGTTCATTGTCTGCGGTTCCACTGAGTAACAGCTAGTTGACAAATAGACGGGGCTTGAGTATGCATAGTCATGCAGGTCATTGAATTCGCGAAATTTTCCAGTCCCTAGTAATGCAATCTTTGAAAGGGTAAAGGTACCTTTACCTTTAATATTAACTTGTAAAATGATAGCGTCACCACTCGGTGTCTCATCATTAGAGGCAGGAAATATTCACGGGTTCACTGAGCTCTAGGCTAGTCACAAAGGATATTGTACTGAATGTGACGACAGCTGTTTGTTAGTTGCTCGCTGACAGTGAAATGTGCCTGTATTCAACTACAGTTTTATTATTGGTTCAACTACGTCCAGTAAGTGTCGAGTAAGTCATCAACCAATTATGAACGTGATACAGACCTGTAGTTGCGCCCAAAATAAAACGCGAATTTTTCAGGTCTCTATTTATAACGGCGAGTTATCTGCGAGAAAGACTGCACGTTAGTTGACCGACATGTGCCTAGAGACTATAGTAAGGCGTGAATGGCGTGCTGGGTCGTCCTTACAGCTTTCTCCCTTGTAGGCCTCGTAAGCGCAGAATACTTCCACTCAAACACTCATCTTAAGAGGGCGTGGTACATAATTCAAAGCTAAAAGCATTTATCTAGAACTGTGTTTTTTTAAGCCAATTTGCGAAAATTAAACAATGACAATCCTAGACAACAGTTTTAGCCAACGTTTTAAACACAGTTGTTTCCAGTGTTACGAACTTATGAGGCACAATGTCTGACGCCGGAACCTCGTGCATTTAACTGCGGCGCAAGAGATCACAAGTAACGAATTAGTAATTCTGGATAAAAATTTACTCATAAAGTTGGCAAATACCATTATCTAAGATTGTCATTGAGTATTTTATCCATATTGGCTTCGAAAAAAGTGTACAATTCAATTGATGTTTTTAGCGTTTATTTATCTACCACGCACTCTTAATACTACATTGATTCAATACTAACATTTATAGATTATTCACGATAAAGTGAGCACTGCTTAAATTTTTCTTCAGCCATTTTGCATTCATCTTTCGTATTTTTTAAGTATGAATAACATGCATGTAACGAAAACAAGTGTTAATGTTTTGCCCTTCTCATTACTTTATATACATCTTTGGCCCCAATTAAATACAGTTTTGGCTAATATAAGAGTGGTGAAGTGCTCTGTTTAAATTGGCCAGCCTATATGTGAGTATCGGAAGTTGAAGTTCTGTCAATAATTTCTGCAACCCAGCAATTGAGGAGGTTCCTACAGTAAGGCCCATATGCCAACATCATGTTTCGAGATGTCAGTGCTGAAAGTTTTCTTAGTGGCATAAATAATGTCCAAACACAGTAACTTCTGCATACACATATGTACATTATTGCTAGTGTCTCCTGTAAATGACCAAAACTATGTTATCTTCTGTTACCGCGCGCCACAGTAGAATCGTCGGTAGGATTGTATTAATGTTGTGTGCTTGAGTAATGTAATTATAAGAATTGTACGGGAGATCATCGTAATCACTCGGGTCGAAATCGTTTTTCAAAATCAGTAAAACTGCAAACCGCGATTCACGTCCTGCTCATGCTTTGTTATGTACATGTAACTTATTGTTGGTTCAGATACAAACTTCTGTTCCATACTTCGGCAAGTTTTCAAGATAATAAATTACTGCATTAGATTTTGTATTGTTAGTAGTTTAGTGTTATCAGTAGAGATTAATAGTTACCACAGATAACAACAGTTGTACTGAATTCCGGTGCATATTTAAGGTGAAGTATGAGACAAGTTTAGCTCCTACACTATAGTTTATTATCGAGCTGGGCTGTACAGTTGGTAACACTCTGTACTGGCATTAGTGAGGGTCCGTGTTCGATTACCGGTACTGGCATCCTAGTTGCTGTTTAAGAGGCATGGTACATAATACGGCGATAAAAGTAACAGTTTAAAATTGTGGGTTTCTTGAAGGAAATATGTAAAGTAAAAAAAAAATTGACAATGGTTTTTGCCAACTTTCTGAACTAAAAAATAACGTATTTCTGAAGAAAAATCTGTTATCCAAATCAGTGTAGTCTTGTATTGTTGGCCGACAGTAGCGTGGCAGGACTGGCTGTCCACAGACCCATCACAGACGTCCTGTCGTGGCGAACCAGAACTAGCCCTGGCCCATTCACATAGGGACAAACCAGTAACGAGAATAAAGCGTCAGGGATAAATACCAGTGACTGTTTCCAGGGTGGCGGGATGGGGAGGGGGCGGGGACCGGCTTGCTTCCCCTTTGACCTTTCATGTAGGCCTCTGTATAGTTTATCTGTAAATTATTTTTAAAACATTTAAATATCTTATTCTATTTTTTGTTTTGGAAATTCTTGAACTAGCATGATTTTGCACCTTTAAAATAAAATTTTTCCGTGGGAGGCTCACTTCGGGGCGTGGACATACCATTTTTCTTAGGAATGCCCCTCCCGTAACCTAGAGCGGGATCCACCCCTGATAAATACATTATATTGAAGCCAAGTATATGTTCAACTCTTCCTGCGATAAATCACCGGCGCTAGTTATGTAACGTATATTTATTGAGAACTTGTATTGACGGCATGTAGAGTTGTGATGTGTAGTGTGGAATCTAGTCCTGCTCGATGGAGGTAACGTGCCAAGTGTACGGGAATGTCGGCCGAGGATGGTGACATCGACGTGCGAGTTAGAAGACGTCCTGTCGCGCTCGCAAGTCGTCGTCGACCGCGCTGGCAGTGGTGGCGTCGTCCCCTTGCGCCTTTTGTTCGGCCTCCAAGCGCCGGCGCCACCCAGACTTCCCCGGCCCCCAGATTAATGGATCATTTCTCTTCCTCTCGCCCATCCCCACCTCTCTTACCCAGTCTGACTTCCCCCCCCCCCCACCTCAAACACTTCCCCCAGAGCGGAGGAAACTCCTCGGAGACACAGCGCGGAAGATCTTTGGCCTCGAGTCGAGTCCTTTCAGCCGGCGCAGAGTTGACTCCGAGCTTTAAAAAGTGCCGGCTGTGAAGAGGATGGGCGGGGGTGTATGGAAGGTTCCCCTCTCCTCCTCTCCGTTCAGGGCCTTCCTTCGTCTCAGTCCGAAAATCTCCCGCCGTGTGCTCTCCCCCAATGCGCCGTTTGCACCCTTCCGCGACAGGAACCCCTCGGGCGAAAACGACCCAGTTTTGCATGCATGGTGGGTGTGGGTGGTCGTTATGTTAACCCTCTTGTGCTCTCAATCACGAGCCAAGAACACTGCCTTACCCTCGAGGGAAAGAGGAATGTTGGCTCGCGCTCTGAGTCGTTGGCCACGACCTGCTGGTCGCTCCAGATATACTCTGTCAGCAATGGTCCATGACTGTTGGATGCTACGGTCGTGTGGCTCAAGGGCGATTCATCTGTCGCTTCTCCTTCAGCTCGTCACTTCTTCCTCCGGTAATATTGGACGACGTCACTGGCCGGCGGGTTTTCTCGGGAATCTGCCGTCCCCCCCCCCTCATATACTCATTCTGGCGCCTCTCCATTGTGTAGGACCTCGTGTCATCCTCCATGACTAGCATATGTCTACGTACGTCCAGTAGCAAGTCTGCAGTTCAAGGTGGTACACCTAGCCCACGGTTACCAACTTCATACTGTATTTGTGACTGTCATAAAGTAGTATACTGTAAAGAAGAATTAGCTATAATTATTTTGTATTATATAGAAGAAAATTACTGTTACGTACAAGTACAACATGCTTGACTGCAACAAGTCCTTGATAGAAAGTGTAATGTTTCCTTGCTTGAAAAAGAAAATAACCTTATTTAGCAGTTAAAAAAATATCGCTCACGGGGCTGGAAACCACGACGTGTATATCACAAAGCGGGCGTGCAACGAAAATTCCTCGCGCGATACTATTTACTTACCAAAAGAAAATTCTTTTAACTTTACAAGCTAATAACTTTATAAGTACCTTGTAAATTGTTGGGAAAGTTTTTATATAAGCTTAAACGCGTCAACGTGGCCCTTACCGCTCCTTCTCCTGTGAGCACAGAGCATTTCTCGAAAGGCAGCATACTTAAGTATTTTAGCATCGGTAAAATGCAAGCTTCGTTGTCAGGAATATTCCTGATGCTAGCCGCGCTGCTGCGTGTGTGCGAACATAGAGGCGACGTGAAATATGATGCGCGTGAGAATGTCTCCCTTATAACTTGCTCTTAATGACCTATAATTGGCCTCAACTAGAGTGAGCGCAGTTTGTTCCGCGGACGAGTTAAGTAGGCCTACTATTTAAACGCGGCTCGTCCTGCAAAGTGAGAGACTGTTAGCATGTGACATGCATTGTCTGCTATATACCCTACTTTCTGTGTGTTTATTTAATTACTAGCTGTCCCAGCATGCCTTGCAAAACTTATTAAACATTTGGGTACCCTGATCTGCCATTAAAACCCGGCTTGTCCGCCCATCTATCCCCACACGTGTATGTATATATATATATATATAATGTACGTGTGTGTGCATCAGGAAATACGCAGACGTACACACAACGCATCACAGTTTCATCACAACCGGATGAATTATGTAGGGGCGCTTAAACTACAAACCATTCATTTTTACACGCTTAGATTTAGACGGCAAAAAAAAAAAACTCCCTTATTTGTAAGATGAGTATGCTGCGTTAAAATGTAAGAGAATATCACAGCACGTTTGTTTGTAATTTTTACACAAGCGAGAAAGATATTCATAAGCAATTGTAATAATTACTTGAGAAAAACATGGGAAAATGTCTTACAGAAGGGAGGGTGAGAGAGATTTTTGGTCAGCGCTTAAGAAGGCGTGGTACATAATTCAACGCTAAAAGCATTAATCTATAACTGTAGGTTTCTTGAAGCCAATTTGCGAAAATTAAACAATAGCAATCCTACACAATAGTTATAGCCAACGTTTTCAACAAATTTTTTTCCAGTGTTACGATCTTCTGAGGCACAATCTCTGACGCCGGAACCTCGTACATTTAACTGCGGCGCAAGAGATCACTCGTAACGAATGAGTAATTCTTGATAAATATTTACTCATAAAGTTGGCAAATACCATTATCTAGGATTGTCATTGAGTATTTTATCTACATTGGCTTCGAAAAAAGCGTAGAAATAAATTGATTATTTCAGCGTTTATTTATCTACCACGCACTCATCAAGGTCTTCAGCGCTGGTGAGGGGTGACATGAGGTGAGAATGGAGCAGCTCCGAAATGAAGGGCGGGGGAAACTGGAGATCCCCGAGAAAATCCGCCAACCAGCCGCATCGTCCGGTACGATTCCCACGTGCGAAAATCCGCGGACCGACCCCGCTGGGAATCTAACCCGGTTCGCCTTGGTGGGAGGCGAATGAACGCTCTGACCATTCGGCCACCGCGGCCCCCATAAGGGAGGGAATCTTAACAGTAAAAATAAATAAATTTGGACTAATATGTTCCAGTTTATCGTTTACATTTGTGATGCATATTGACCATATCGTAATTCATTTCCAATACGAAAAATTACGTAGGGTGTTTAAACTGAATTACTTTATCAGCGAGAGTTATCAGGAATGTCATCTCGTTTCGTTTAGAACCTATCATTGAACTTTTAGTATCAATGTGCACAGAAAGTTCTGCTCATGCAGTGCTATAAAAATCGTGAAATTCCGTTAGACTGTATGTGAATATTACTGTCCAGAGCGGTAATTTTACATGCAATGCAATAAAGAATAAATTTCATATACACGAGGCAATATTACCAAACACAGTTGACCGCACTTGACAAAGATAAGTGTGCGAAAAATAACCAATCGGTGTGATGTGGAACTATTAAATATATTAATATTATTATTTAGCTGCTAACATACGTTTTATCTTGTTTATATGCGTGGTGTACTACTGTTTTGGTTTTAGTATTTTATTTTTTGGTTGTGACAACGAATACTGGTCCTTCGTTGAGAATAAAGACATTTTTCATCAGCGTTATGTTGGCAGCGTAAATCTTAAAGCGTATATGCGGTTGTGTGTTGGTCTGAGGCGTAAACACAACCAGTGTTCCCGCATAACTGTGCAAGCTGTCTGGTATTGGTTTACGGTTAGAGACATGAAAAATTCGCATTTCCTTTTAGGCGCAAGCTGGAGTTCCAGCAACTATAGGTCTGTATGACGTTCATAATTGGCCGATGACTTATTCATCCCTTCCTAGATGTAGCTGAACCAATAATATTACGGTATCTGAACAAATGCCCATTGTGTCGGCGAGCAGATAACAGACAGCTGCTATCACATTCAGTACACAAATATTCTGCGAGGCTAGCCTAGAGCTCAGCGAACCCACGAATTTTTCCCCATCTCTATTTATAATGAGTTTGCTATTGCCTTCGGGAAGTTCTACTATTTTTTGACAGCGTGTGGTATTTGTGCTGGCGATGATAGGACTTTAACACCCTATTACGTCTAATAAGCGCTCTTAAGAGGGCGTGCTACATAATTCAACGCTAAAAGCATTAATCTACAACTGTAGGTTTCTTGAAGCCAATTTGCGAAAACTAAACAAAAGCAATCCTAGACAATAGTTTTAACCAACGTTTTAAACACAGTTGTTTCCAGTGTTACGAACTTCTGAGGCACAATCTCTGACGCCGGAACCTCGTACATTTAACTGCGGCGCAAGAGATCGCGCGTAACGAATTAGTAATTCTGGATAAATATTTACTCATAAAGTTGGCAAATACCATTATCTAGGATTGTCATTGAGTATTTTATCCATATTGGCTTCGAAAAAAAGCGTAGAAATCAATAGATGTGTTCAGCGTTTATTTATCTATCACGCACACTTTAAGTTCACTTATACTTACTACAGGGGCCTGGTAACATTTCACACTCACTGGTGCATTTGTAGTGTACTTTTGCGAGCTCTTCAACACTTGAAATTCTTTTCACATGTTTTAATGACTTTTTTCTTCTAATGGTGTAAGTAATGGTGTGAGTAATGGTGTAAGTAATGGTGTAAGTAATGGTGTAAGTAATTGCTTTGTTAGATCGTATCTGCGTTTTTACAAACTGATATTTTCTTTTTGAAAAGAAATATCTTACGTCCTATCTTCAACCAGATCTCTGAGAACGTAAAGTAATCAGTATGTAGCAATGCTAAAAGGCTTTGTGACTGTTATTTCAGCCACCGACATTTTATTGAATATAATTTTGCAGTAACATGTTTTAGCGTCATACGTGTACATCTGCAAGCCTGCTTCAAGAGCATTGCTTGGCTGTTTTAATTCTCAGCGTCTTGAGGGTTCAACTTGTTAAACGCAGAATTGTGGCCTCGTAGTAACCTTCTTATTGGCTCAGTCAAATGAGTGACGTCATTGTACAGTTAAGGGGGAAGGAAAGGAACAATGTCGAGCGGAAGACCGAATACGCAATCGTCAACGCAATCGTCAACTCATAAAAATTCGGTGAGATTTTTTTGCCGTGTAGATATTTTGTCAGCGGACGTTTAGTTATACAACACAATTTGGTAGCATGCTTTACTTTCAAGTAAAAAAAAAAATTAAAATCTATTCTTAGAAAAATAAGCAGTTGAAACTACAAAATCTACAAACATGTTTATGATTTTTAATATGATAATATCTAGGCCTCTATAATAACCGAATATCAAAAAATACTCGCGTTTTCGTTTCAAAATAATTTTATAAGCCATAGAACTCAAACCAAAACGCAAGTATTTTTGGAATGTCGTTATTATATCGGCCTAGAATTTATCATTTAAAAAATTTATAAAAATTACAATTTTCCATTTTTTGTACATTTTGTAGTTTCAAGCTCTTATTTTTCTAAAACAGTTTTTAATTTTTTACTTGAAAGAAAATCATACTACCGCATAGTGATAAATAAACGTCCGCTGTTAAAATATCTAATCGGCAAGAAAATCTCATCGAATTACGATGAACAGTTCAGATTTTATTGACGAGTAAGTATTCCAGCCATTCGCTCGATATCGTACCTTTTTATACTTCTTAACTGCTGATAACCATGAAGCAAAGCTACAGATGTGCACATAAGGCATTGCAACAAGTAGATGCGGTATTACACAAAAAAATCCCTGGTTATAACGGTTATCTACAATATGAGAGACCAGCAATCATTAATAATTATAAACCGCTCGCAGACGTGGTAGCATGGCTGTGTGACGTCTATAATTTGATGTTGGGTCGTCGACATAAGTCAAATGTTGACAAACTTTTGAAAATTCTGTCAAGACGAAACAAACGACATCCGAGTAGTTGACCTCGGCTCTCAACATGTCGAACAACGTTCCAAAATAATTTCGACTTGACAAACATTTATGCAAATTTTAACTACTGTTCTAGTTGCCCGCTCTTCGTACACGTCGTTTTTTGATGCGGTATTATATTTGGTACGAGCACTCGCCGTGCGTCGCAACGCCGCTCAAAGAAAGAAACTGTTTGCGTTTCAAATCTGTTTGAAGGTTTAACTAATTCGTAAAAATACACGCATACATTTTTTTAAATACAGGTTTTAAAAACAATTTTTTTGGCATTTTATATTTTATAAATTATTTATATATTGTACACTCATTATTACTGGTAATAATATTAAATGTAATAAAATTTTCAAAAAAATCTGAAGCAAAAAAAAAACTCTAGCTTGTGGAAAATGATGTTAGGGTTAATTAATGATCGTTTTAGAAACGTTTAAAAAGTATAAATCATTCTCTTAATGCATTAGGTACCTGGTTCTGCTCCCTTGCCTGGTTTTGCCCCTTCTCACCACCTTACATGTAGAATTATTTTGTCAGAAACCTTTGAGTGCACGCAGAGCTCCGTCGCATTCAGGCGAATAGTTTATAGGAACGCTACGTGGAAGTGAAGAGATTGTGGTCAGCACTCAACAGTACTGGTGAAATGATGTGAGTATGGAGCAGCGCCGGAATAAAGGGCGAGGGGAACGGGATATCCCAGAGAAAACCCGCCGTCCAGCGGCATCGTCGTGCACGATTCACACGTGCGAACATCCGGGGGCTGACCTCGCCGGAAGTCGCAGCCGGATCGCCTTGGTGGGAGGAGAGCGCTCTATCCACTATGCCAACAGCGGCCTCTGATACATGTTGATATAGGTTGTTTAAGGTAACTGAGTACTGTTTACAGAGCCATCATGCCGCCATCTTTACTATTTTAAAATATGCAAACTTACATGTGTAACTAAAAACTAGTGCAAGCATTGCACAGCTCTCAAAACTTTATTTCTATAGACGCAATAAATACTTTTTTAAAATTATTATCAGTAGGGACACACATTTTCGCGTAAAGATTTTTGCCCCACTTTGTTTCAATGCCTAATGTGCACACCTGCAGCCCTGTGTCATGGTCAGTCAGTGATTGGCTGTTTGAGTCTAGGGTTCTACCCGCCAATCACAGACGTGTGGTGTCGCAGTAGCCTTGTTCCTGTTGGCACAGTCAAACGAGCCACATCTATGAAATAATTAGAGACCTGGCAAATTCGCGTTTTTATTTGGGAAAAAGCTAGAATTCCATCGGCTGTAAGTTTGTCACTTTTGCAATTGGCCTTTGACTTGTTTGGCACTTCCTGAATGTATCTGAACCAATAATGAAATCTTTAACTAATACAGACGTATATAAGTTTAACAGTAAGCAGCTAATGAGCGTGAGTTGTCTGCTTCAGTTCACATATTCTTGCAGGCTAGCCTACAGCTCAGTGAACCTGCGAATTTTTCCTGTCTAGCAATAATACATTCTGCTAACAACCATGAAGCACAGCTTGATATGTGCACATAATGCATTGAAACAAACTGTTGCAGAATTCATTTCGAGAAAAATCGTGGGCTCTAATTGTAAGTGCTGGTAAGTGCTGAGTTGACAGTGAACCGCCTATAGTGAGCCCAACCCAGGTGTGACGGTACATACATGTCATGTGTGTGGATATGTGACTGTATGGCTGGCAGCCCTGTGTCCTGGTCTTCATGATGGCTATGGTGCTCGCTCTGGTCACTGCACTGACCTCTAGTAGTGGTTGGCCTGTGACCTACGTCGTGCGTCAACACACAGCTGCTGCCCTAGCCTCCGCCGATAACGAGCACATCTTCCAGCTCAGCAATCCCTTACTTCTCTCTCTGCACTTATCCGCAGTAGCTGTCCTCGAATTATCACGAGTTAACGCCGACAACTACCGTTTGTAAAACGTTAGTATTTACTATACAAAATAATATAATTTCATTATGCACAATTCAGCTACGTTTCAATTGTTTAATTTAAGTTTGACATATTTTAAGATTCCCAGCTTTGAAACTGTCTTAAAAAATGTTAAAACAATTGTTCAGCGTAATGACTTACGTGACTGCCACTTTTTTTTGTTAAAGTTACTCATTTTCGTATGATAAATTAAGACAGACGAATTACCGCCAATGATTCTTTATAGAAACATTCATTTTGCGATAAGTTGCGTTTTGTTGACTAAATTGGTATACAGGATGTTCCAGATACAATAGCGTAATAAGCACACTACGCGAATCCTAGGCTTAATTGAAGACGGAAATGTTAGTGGAAAATGTCGTGCGATGACATTGTTATGCTCAATGTGACAACATAGCACTGTAGTTAGTCCCTTCTTGCGCTACACATATATCTTACTTGTCCTGCTACCACTGCTCTGACCTACATATTATGGGTGCAGGTTCAAATACCGAGCAGTTCAAACATGATTCTATGTTTACTGGACTTAACATACATAAAATAACTGGACGAGGAGTGCATCAGGGGACTATCTCTGTGCAGTGTTCCTATATTCTGCACGTTAAATGTCATCGTGCAACATTTTGTCATATAAATTTCCGTCTCCAATTAAGTCCAGGATTCGTGTGGTGTGCTTATTTTGCGTTTGTTCCTGGACACACTGTACGTTTTTCCAGTTTTAAGCAAACACATTATAAACCCTACTCTCCGTTCACTCTTACCTAAGTTCTAGTGTAAACCACGGCCGTAGAAGAACAGGTCTGGACACTCGCCTGGAAACTTGACCCTCTTGTTGTTTGGCTGCAGTTCGTCAAGTTACCGAGAATGTTGTGTCTCTTTGGCGCTCAAGTCAGGGCGGTCGGACTCTTAACTCCGCACACTTTTTTCCAGTGTTTACATTATAAAGTAAATAACGATTGCTGGAGCCATGCTTTAGGATTTTGAGCGAAGGAAGTATTTCATAAATTGATTTTTAAAAAATTCGTTACGTGAAGCAGTTGTTTGTTACTCAGGTCTAAATTCCGGCAGGTTCTGGGCTCGAATTCCGTTAAAAGCTGCGTGCGAACGTTCAATATTGACACACAATAAAAGGCAGATCGAATTAGTGCAATTTACATGTAGTTGTTTAAATGGGGTAAAATTGCAGTTCGCTTTACACTTAGGTTCCTCTACATCATCAGCTGACATATCGTCGGTATACTGCCATAAGTGATTAAGTCATTAATGTTATTTTGTTTAAAAACAGTAATAAATTGTAGATATTAACAAAAATGTGGTACGTTTCTATACTGTGACGCAACAGTACGAAATGACGAATATACTTAAAACTTGGGCAATTGTTCGTGAACAATATATACATATTCCTAGCATTTTTATCATTTTATCTCAATTTGACTGGGTCACTTTTGGCAGTAAAACGACGATATATCATCTCACTAATATTAAGTTTGCTGTACCAAATACGTTTCCGCGAAACCTTTACCCTCTGAAACTTTGTAATAGTAATACAGTTCCAGTGAATATGTTGAAAATATGTAATTGAGGGCACCGTCACCAATGGTTGTACACAGGGTAAATAAGATGTTTTTCATTCGATTCACCTCTTACCTTAGGTGTCTGTAATCACCCCACAGCGTCAAATTGGCAGGGTTACAAATAAGGTCCAGGCGAAGTCGCCGTTAATGTCAGGGACAAATTTAAGACTGCTTTTCGCGTGGACAGTTATAGCTACTTATCCTGCTGCAGAACTAGCTGCTTGGACAATCTAACATTTGATGACTGAAGTACCGATCTTGAGTACCAATAGGTTCTTCAATTAAAGTAAATATTACCAGCAGTTGCGAATAATACTCGCGAGCAAAGCCGCGGGGGACTGCTAGTAATGCTATAAAACTGAGACAACAATATAATGTAACAGTTGTACTTACATGTCTTGTTACAACAATATATTCTGTACTTTCTTCTTCTTACAAGACGTATTGTTACAACGATGTATTCTGTACTTTATTCTTCCTACAAGACATATTGTTATTTCTGCGGTATGATATTGCTGTAGCAACAGTCAAACTGGATTGTGGTCCCTATTTAAAACACGGCAATAGTATCTCTTAACAGTTTTTTTTTCAGGGTACTTGTTCGATTCTTGCGCTGTAGTAGTTCTCTCTACAAATGCGTCGCGCAGTGAATACCGTATTTGCAGATTCGCAGTGTTTGGTCGCCAGGAAACTTGAAGCTTCTCGGCATAATCAGTTCTAAAATAGCTCCACCGTCAACCGCCTCATGAATGCTTAGAAGCGACTTCTTAAAACGCATTTGCAAGCTTGCCAAACCTGCTGCGTCTCGCCCGCCATGTTCGGAACAAGCTGCTTGCGCCGATGTTTTTTTATACTGCACGTCCCGATAATGGCATTGCAAAAATTCTGGCGTTTACGTATGTTGATGTATTTATTGTGCAATTACGTCTCTTGTGTGGTCACTACCATCATTCTAATATTTAAAATGGGCAGAAACCATTCTCGTTCCTCGAGTCACGGAGCCATGGCCAAACTTGAAGTGTGGTTTCAAACCTGCAACCCGGATTTAATTAGCATGCCATAATGGACGTCTAGTGACGGATACTGACCGGATATCACAACAGTTGCTTTTCATGAATTTTAACCTACGGTTTGGCTTTTTTTTTTTTAATTTCGCGTCACTTCACATTAATTTATTGTGGATTAATTGTTTTAGAAATATTTATTTGGACATATTACAATACGGGCTTAACTAACTAACTTGTTTACATCTCTGACATTACATGTGATCTAGTTTGTGATTGTACAACGTGAAATGCAGTAATTGTCTTTCACAGTCTAATGACTACAAAGAAACATTTGAAAGAATTAAGTACAAAACTCAAACGGAATCGTAATAGGTAAGTGGGCTTGTCGACAGGAAAGTCTTTAAGAGACGGTTACACAAGTACAGGAACTGGGAGAGGAATCTGCCATGGCCTTTAAGGGATCATCCAAGCTTTCTCCTGGAACGATTTCGGGTAGCTATGGAAGGCCGAAATCTGAACGAGCGGAGCCGGGAATCAAATACGGAACCTTCCGAATGTGAGTTGGTGTTAATGTTACTCCACCTGGTGGGATGGAGATATGTCGGAAGCAATGCACTAGATCACACCAGTTAACAATGTGTCGTGCAGAAAGTGTCTGTCCTAGCGTGTCTGTCGTAGCGTGTGTTCACAAGTGCCCTGCGGATAGAACACTCTACGGCACTGCCTGTGCCTGGTCAAGGTAGATATATCACCAGCACAGGAAGAAGGTTAGCCACTTCCTGCATGGTCTGTGGTTCATAGACATTGCCGTCCATACACAGCGTCCCTCTACGTCTGCTTACATAGTTCTGTTGCTTCACATTACTCTGCAGAAATGGTGCTGACAGAGACATAGTGAGTCTACTAGGTCAGGCATAAGGTGCTTCTTAAAAATCACGAGGGTCGGGTAGGTCAGCCAACATTTCAAGTTTTGGTGTATTAAATTTTACCCCGGTTAAGTTTACTCGTGTTCGTAATTTTAACTGATGACCTCTCGGTCAACTAAAAAATTAACTTTCAAGTATACTTTCATTTAAAGAATTCATTGCGCATTTAGCATTTAGTAAAATGTTTGACATGTATGAAATATGTAGGATGTTCTTGGATTCCCGTTATTTTAAAACATTGAATAGCATTTAAGACGGTTATTTAATCCTGCAGAACCTGACCACGTGACTGAGGTAATCTACTCTACTCCAGGGAGTGACTTTTCATAAGCGTAGGTAGAGAGGAAAAATATCGGTAATTTGCTGTTTTACACCTGACATGTTATCTGCTAAAGATACACGCTACCAAACAGCTCACAGATTTGACAGAAACAATTTCTTAACGGGTTTTTCTCTGTTACTATACACGTATTGGCCACTAAAGGACCACGCGAGACGTATACTGATGTGTATCTTCTCAGTCGCCACACTTCTTTCTTCTCACTATGTATTTTCTTCCTTTCTTCCGTACAAGTTGTTTGTGTCTTATGTTTCTTAACCTCTTGGCTTGCATTCCACTTGAGTATTTTGTGATTGGATATTCGTTTGTCGTACGTTCTGCCAACAGTCTTCAGGTCTTTGCTGACTTCAGTGGTCTACTTTATGCTCTTAATGCTTTCTGCGTATTCCAAGATCTGGTTATTTTGCTAGGTGTGCTGAGTTCTTTTAATATGGCCATAACATTTCAGTGGACGTTCCTTCATGCCCTGTACTATGTTGGATAAAGGCCGTTCACTATAAAGTGAGCACTGCATAAAGTTTTCTTTCAGCCGTTTTGCAGCCATCTTTACTATTTTTAGTATGAAAACTTACGTAGCTGACAATCAGTGTACACGTTTCAACACTCTCAAAGTTAACATCTATTGACCTAATAAAACATGTTTAATTAATTAAAAAGCGCTGCTGAAGGCTCAGTTTACAGTGAACAGTCTATATATGTTCTTCTGTTGTCTGCTCCGCAATTTGTAGCCTTCTTCTGTCTTCTCAGGTCCTACAATCTTTCTTATGATTTCTTAATACATTTTAGTGCACCTTTCTGATCCATGACCAATGTTTCTGATGCATGTGTTCTGGTTTGGTGACAGTGCTGCAATTCTCACTTTAATATTACATTAAATACATGATTTATTATACATTAAAAATTTTTAAAAAGTTAATATTTCAGCTAAAAATTTTAACCGCAGTTGATGGGCTGAGCTTACCAATCTTGTAGCCTCAGGAAGATCACTGCGAAATGGAAGAATCTGTTCCATGCACTTAATATCTCAAGATTCAAGATTATTCTGCTGAAAATAATATTTTATAAAATACACGACGAGCAGTATATATAATATTTTTAACATTCTTTCAATTACAATATTTTCAAGAAATGTTATATAGGTTGATTTAGAAACGACTAATTTTAACATTGGTTTCCTATTAACTACCACGTGACTACGTGCTATTGGAAACATTTCCCAGATAGCAGACAAAGTTTGCTACAAGCGTGTAGCAAGCTTGCCTAGGTAAACAAGCAAATTTTGAAGCAAGCGTGAAATGATAACCAAAAATTTGCTGCAAGTCTGCTGTAAGTTGCCTAGTTGACTAATTTCAAACTTGCTGCAAGCTTACGTACTAGACTTAATTTAAGCTGGCCTTACAAGTATTTAAGCTTAATGTAAACTTGCAAAAAATTCAAGTGCACGCATAAGGAACGTCACAGAAAGCTTGTCATGTAAGTCCATCCTTCAGATTGCAACACACATTCAAGAAAAGGCTATTCTGGAACAAAATAAACGGTTTACCATAAGTTTACTAAAACATGTTTAAAACCGCAATTAAAAAGCTAGGCTTGTGTTAAGGCAGCTTACTATGTATGTTGGAGTGAAGTATTGCGCACACCGTGATTTCAAATTATGATATTCTGCTTCGTCCACTTCTAGTAGGAGTGTTGGTGAACTTCATTTAATGGATAGCTTGTGTGAATATTGAGGAAACAATACTTCACATATCTTTGAGGACGGTAAGAAGGGCATAAGTCTAATTATTACCATTGAGACTTGTGATTTTCTTACAGCTATTAGCAGGTGTTCAATAGGGCACAATTCTCATTATATTAACACGTTTCTTTAGCCTTCGCACTACCTTCACTAAACAGGAACAATTACTTAAGTGCCATTATATTTTTACACGACTTATACCCTTCTTTCCGCCCTCTAAAGATATATGCGTACATAATAATTAGATCCCGAAATTTCGCGAATTCATTTGAGAAGAATTTATATTTTAAACTCCTATGTACATTTATTACTTCGCGATTAGCTCAATGTTACTGATACTCTTCCTTGAAGACTACGAATCTATAGAAGACCTGAATGAAAGCACTCACAGACTGGTGCGCTACCTTGTCACATATACAACTGTCACTCACTATAGCAACATACAATATACAAGTATCTGAGTGTATACAGTACTGTGCAGTCCAGCCTGCTGGTCGTTGAACCCGCGACATTTCCCTGTCTCTAGTAATAATATATTGTTCTGCATGTCACGCTGGTATGCCAACTATGCGGACATAGTAAACAAATCAGAAGACGGCAGTTGGTGGCTCGTTAGGCCTGAGACAGAAATTGGCAGTCAGCACTAGACTGAGGCGTGTTAGACATCTTGGCTTCGTGCCTCTGCTAATTACTCCAGACCATCAACTCTACGTCAACCAGGTACACTCTGTTACCTATAACGTCCGTACTGTTTGACAGTTATTTGAAACACAGACTGTGTGCTGCCTGTCACATTTTGTGACAGAATTGACTGCACATACTGCGGAACGAGCCTCTCTGGTTCATGTTAAAACCTGATTTGCTGACATAAACTGCTTCAAGCATTTACGACGCACTCAAAGTAAATACTCTTATAACTCACAATTTACTGCAGTAATACAAACCTTACTAGAGTCATTGCATTTTGGTGAAAAGAGTTTTGTAAGAAGTTGTTTCATGGCCTTACGTGCACATCCGCAGTTCTGCTTCTTGGTCAGTGATTGGATGTTTTTAACTCTCACGGACTTGGGTTTCTATCCACGAATCACAGAGGTGTGTTGTGGCAGTAACCTAGTTCTCATTGGCACAGTCAATAGAGTGAGTAGTGACCGCATGTATGTTTTGGCCCCACAGGGAGCAAAACCGGCCTAACCTGCATTTGAATAACCTTGCAGCCCCCTCCCCTTGGTGGTGCAAGGCCTCTGATTGGCCAAGACGTTGTCTAGGGGGGCGTGTCCTGAGCTGTGATTGGTTGTAGGGGTCTTTTGGTACGAATAGTACCTAAGTGCCATGAGGTCT
>PNEQ01069796.1:32522-90441 GCA_003012365.1 Medauroidea extradentata | reverse complement strand
CTTGAAGAGACCATTTTTCTATCAGGGAACAAAGGGTTGTTTTTATTCTGTCTGCTGTATGGCTACCTGGGAAATTGTGTGTATCTAATGTATGTTTCTTGAGCTGAAAGTCTTCTGTCATATAGTGGCAAGTGAGAGAAATGTAACTTTGTGTAGCAGCTGAAGTCCACATATCTGTTGTCAAAGATAAAGATGTTACGCCATGTTGTACATTTTCAGATATTTCTTTCTTGAGTGCATTCACCTCCTTTTCATACCATGTGGGAATTATGGATCGTGAAAAAGTAGTTGCACATGGTACCTGATACCGTGGTTCAAGAACATGACACAACTCTCTGAAGCCCCTGTCTTCAACTACTGTATAAGGCTGATAATCAATAGCAATCATATTGGCGATTGCTGTAGTAATTTGCTTGGCTTTTGGTTCTTCATGTTCAAATTTGATTTTTTTGTTGACACATTGCTCTAATTGCAGTTGTTTCTTACCACCTGCTGTGGATTTCGGTATATTTTTTGCTGATTCCAGGCGGTTTTTTAGTCTCTTAAATTCTTGCGAATCTTCCAGATGCGAGTCCAGATGCCGAATGAGGGTTGTTGTGCTGCCAGTTGGTGTCTTCAATGTTTTGAAACACCGATTGCATTTCGCCGACGATTTATCTAACTTTGAAAAAAAAATTCCAAATAGGAATTTTTGTTGCGTTCACACTCATTTTTATTTACCTGGTGTTCCAATCCAGTATCAAAAAACACTCAAAATATGACAACACGAAAAACACAAATCATGGCACAAACATAAAATGACGTCGCACTACGACTCCGGAGGCCAAAAATCCGAACCTCACTACACGCTGGCTGCAGAAGAACTTATTACTCGCACGTGTCACAAAAGTTAGGTTAGGATTTCCGTTCATAGATGTTCATCAAATGCAAAGATAATGCACCGCAAAAGTTTCTCCAACTTGACCAACCAAAATTTCCGTCCAATACGAGTGTATTCCAATACCAGCACAAACGCGCTGAATATATTCAAAACAAACTTCACGTCTCTAAAAACGTCTTGATCCGTGCTAAGTCCTTCTACAACTAAAATATATAACTCTTTCCGAAAGTGTGAATGAATTACGCATAAAGCGATGACGCAGCGATGCGCCAAACTTATTATTCAGTATTTACACAACGTGAAAAAAAGCCAATACAACACATTACGTATAGAGTGTGCTCTAATGCGATGAAGCGTATATGCTTCTATGGTATTACAAAGAAGTGTGTTTCTCTTTAAATGTGCGTTGCCATGATTATTTACGTTTTTGCAAGATGTAAACAATCGACAAGTAACGTTTTGAAAGTGGTCTCTCTGGATTAAGGGATCATCATCTTGTGGAACAGTCATTATTTATTTATTTAACTACACGGTAATGTATTAAATAGCATTTTCAGGTTGGTTTGTGTCATGTACACCTTATTTATAAACGGTACCAAGAAAAACTCGAAAGCTCGATTTTTTCCGAGCTTTATATTTCGAACTCGAGTTTTTAATACAGACTCGACTCGGCTCGAAAATTCGAGTACTCGCAGATGCCTAATTAATAGTGAACCTTGCGTCAGTCTTCAGTTTTCTTACGCTGTCTTTGGCGATGAGTTTTTTAGCGCTAGCCCACCTTTAAAAAAAACGATCACTGAATTATATAATTCCTAGAACAATCCATTTATACAATGCCATTTTAACACAGAAAATCCTGTTGAAAATATGTACATTGCGTCAATTAAAAGGGGGTTTATGGTACATTTTCATAGCTATGAGTCCTTATGTTGCTTCTGTGTACCGGTACATCTATATTGCATATTTCTGTGGTGTTTGGGTAAAGTGGTATAAGTCAAAAAATTTAATGGTGTTCTGAGTAAATCGAATAAGAAAGTTTGAAGTTCTACTGTGGATAATGGAACATACAAACTTACAAATTTAATTTTTTTCTTTCTCATAACCATTAGAGTCATAGCCTTTTACCCAGACCTAGAACATAACATGTAGAAAGTACTCTCATACTTTACACAATTTTCTTGTTTTTCGAGTTATACCACTTTCCCAAACACTACAGATTTGTTTTTACATTATGTTGTTTTGTACCAAGTACTTTCAAGACAATGAAAAATTACTGTGTTAACATTTTAACCATACCAAATTCCAATTAGCAATATCTACCCCTTTAAATACTTCAAATGATTACAATTACATGTACTAATAATTAAAAAATGTAAAATAAAACAGAAATGCAAAAGTAAAATAAATAAGTTTCAAAATGTCATCAAATACACTTCTGTCTAGTAGTGTTTCGTAAACACCTTCTGAAGCAAAAAATCCTTCAGATATGGTCTTTTTGTTCAGCTATTACTTTTAAGTATTTGGAATGGAAAAAGTTGAGAAAATTTTTGCACAGTTGTACAGACAAAAACTATCTTGACGTCTTGGTTGTAAGTTACTCCTTTTTCGTGCAATAAGTTCGAATTTGTTTCTTCTCTCATTTCCCTTAATCTTTATAGCCCTGGCCACTATCATACTTTGAAACAAATATGTATACTCCTCTGTTACTTCATTACAAGTTGTATTTATTGGCAATGTACGTACTTTGTGTTTTATGCTAGTATAATAGATTATTAAAATTTTTTTATATTCATATAAATTCCCCATTTTTCAATGATTTTCTAAGTTCCTCTGGCTGCATAAGAGCAGTTATTCTTTGCAAACTGACGAAACTATTTCTTTTTATGATAGTTGCATTATTTACTAGTGAAAAATATTTCTATAGTGGGAACAAGTCATTTTATGTATTGGAAATTTTACTTATTCCCATATTTCTCGTTTTCTTTTATTTTTGTTTCTGAAGTCTTCCAGGCTCCTATGATTGTATTTACTGTGGAGCGATTATAGCGTTGTAATCACGTGGTGTAAAATATCAGGTGTTTTCGAATACAGTAGTAACCTGACTGAGTAAATACGTACCTTTGCACCACTAACCAGCAAGCATGAAGATCATAGTATTTATGTTGCTCATTGGTGCAAGCAGGAGTACCGGTATAGTAATCGTTAGTGTTGTTTTACTTTATAAAGTGTGTGGGTGAATTTTTCGATGTTACAAATTTTAATGTCTTTCTGTATATTGCGACAGAATTTGAAAGTGTGTTTAATTCAATGAACAATGGTATCATACATTCTTTATTTGCGTCTTTGTAACTCGAGTAAAGCTGAAATAAAGTGGGCAGTCTGTTTTGCGCGGCAAAAACGTGACCTGCCATGTTGATGTCCCTGTGACGTCACAATACTGTACATTTTATTGTAAGTTACACACAAACAGCAGCAACATACATTCAAGTCGTGGAATTGTGTTCAATAAAGTAGTTTATGTGGTAAAATTGAGTATACTTGAACTCCGAAGAGCATAACTGTGGATAGTAGTTCGTTAGCGCAGCAATAAAATTAAATTTACTCGGAATAAAATCTTAACTTTAGCGCCGTCTGATAAATCAAGGAGTACTGCATGGTTTAAGCTTTGAGAAGAGGCCTAATTGTCTGCTATTAACGACTAAAATAAAGTTTACGTATGTAATGCTGTACTGTGTACAACATGACACTGTTAGCATAAAATAAATAAGTTCTTTTAAGTTAAAAATTGCTCTCAATAGCTTACAGTTTGCGACTAAATCTGTACAGCTGTAGTGTTTTGGCTGTTCCACTGGCTGTGGCAACATCATTAGCCAATAGGCGAGTTCAAGACACACGTGATTGGTAAATAATTCTTGGGGTGGGCGGGGTCATCCGAAACTTGCTCTGAGATTGCAACACAGTTCTCAATGCCGTTCACGGGTAACGTAACTATTACTGAAAGAAAACATTTTAATTATTTGTTACTTGTATTAAAATAATTGACCTGTCATATTATTTTACCGACTCGCGCAACCAGAATGTTCGATCACCAGTCTGTGCCAGGTTTGTTTAAACACATTCCACATATTAGCTCGATAGTTTCACTTGTTCTACGCATGGGAACATCGTTCGGCTGACCTTTCAATTCTAAACTTATGATTATATACCGGATCTGAAACATTAAAATGAATTCGTAGTAAGTTATTGTCTCTCTGGAATTTAAATTAAATTAACAATAACTCAAACCTGTAACTAAAATGTCGCAATGTGTGGGAGCTACTAATAGGCCTACATTGCTGTCTTCACTCCTTTTAAAATAAACACAAATGAAATAAATCTTCGTGGTTAACTAACAAATCTACAACCACGCATGCCCAAACAACAGGCGAATTCCTCGAATTAATTTTTACGTAACCGGTTAGTTATTAGTTATTTAAGTTGGTGAAAAATTCCAGTACACACAGCAGTGTCTGGCGTACAGTGGCTAACCAAAGCAAATAAGACTATGTCATAAATGTGTTAGCCAATAAGAACACTTTTTTCAGTGTTTGTGGCAGCGTTTGAAAATATGGAATTTTTAAAGCTGAATAATTAGAAAAGTACAATTTTCATAGAGCTATTGCTTTACCTGGCTGCATTTAGTGCCTAAATAATTGGGAATAATAAGGCAAATATTAAAAAACTTTTTCTAGGAATTTTTCCTATTAGACAAAAAAAGGCACAGAATTAACAGTGTTGATATGCAATGTGCACACAGCAACTAACCAAACCTAACATAACCTAGGATTTGGTAGGTTAAGTTGGCTAAGGTTACAGTAGTTTATGTTAAGTTTGTAAGTTTTTGTAGGTTTTGTTATGTTTGTTAATGTATTTTTTAGGTCAGTTGTGCAAGAATTGTGTGAACACAGTTAATACCGGTGTGATTTTCCTCCTTTTTTTTAATGTACTTCTTTCACCCCATAATTTTTCTGGTCTTTATAGCCCTCCTCACAATGGAGTTTTGTAGGACGTAGGCATAATTATTACTTGCAGCACATTGTTTCTATTGTGTTAAGTAAAATGGACAAAATTTAATCATTTTCAGGAATTCTTTTCTGCAATTTTAGCATGAGTATGCTGTTCTTAACATTTACCAACTAGCACAAGATGTTACAGGCTTTAATCCCTCATTTACACTCAATGTCAAATTACTGTAAAACTATGTTAAGAAGTTTCTGAAGAATGTGGAATTTTAAACTTATTAATATGGGAAACTGGTTTTAAAAAAAATAAGTTTACCATTGCACAAATGGAAATGGTTAACGTACTGTACTTCAAACTTATTAAATGGAAATTTTTTAACAGAGTTTTAAATGTATACTAGCCCATTTTCAAATACACAATGGTTTTTAAATGCACCAAACACAATTCAACATCTATCCATCATTCCTCAGAGGAATTGGAAATATTTAAATATATTCAGACATTCAATAAGTGTGGTCAAATGGACCAAAAAAACTTAGCAATTAAATAGTTACCATTATCGAATAAACTTTACTTACTTGCACACTGTGATAAGCTGCATTATCCAGCACCACTACAGAAGGGATGGGAAGGCTTGGAAGAAGCTGGTGTTCCAACCAATCTTCAAGTATGGGCCTATTGAACCTCTTATGGTAGTCACCATCTAGTTGTTTGGTGGAGAAGACGAGAAGTGCTCTCTCTACAAAACCCTCTTTTCCTCCGGCATGGATGACGGCATGCCTCGTCCCCTTGTCTATGAATTTTCTCTTCTGGGTGATGCTGCTCCCATCCTGCCAGGTTTTACAAGCAAAGCCTAAAGGAGGGAAAATTTTGCAAAATAGACAATTTGTTTCGTAAGGAAAAATTTTCCATTGTATCACACAAGTATTTACATGCAACCTTAGCTGTGAAAATAAGTTATTACAAAATTGACCTTAGTGTGAACAGAATTTTCCAAACACTATATGAAAATGGTTCTTTGTGTGTTATGCATAGTCACATATTTATTCAACACCATGAGTGTTCATAACTGCACACTGTGTATACATTTCATTGAAACTACATACAATATAAGGTCACAATCTTTGCTAACATAACCCTTCTTTTCTTGTTTACTACTGAAAAACTCTGCTACTGTAATATTGTAAAATAAGTGCCCAATACCAAGACCCTTTCTGAAAGATCTCGTATGTACGCTTACAAGTTACCTGAAAGGTTGCTCTAATGCAAAGCGTATACCAGAACAGTAAGGCCCATAACACACTAACTGAATTTACTAAAATCATAAAACAACAATTTAACATTTCTTATGCAAAATGTTTTATACATAGGTAGTTAACCAATCAAAGAAACATTTTAATCTGAAGTGGAAGAAGTGACAATCACATACCTGAACAAACCACTTATTGGACGTCTAAGACAAATGCATTTAAACCTTATTGTCAAAGAACTCATTACTGCCATAGTACTGTATACACTCTTTACATTAAAACCCATTCATGTACATTATAACACAGTCAGCGTTACGACAAAGCTGGAAAACGTGAAAAACAAGGATTTTGATTGAGGTAAGGGAAAACTGAAATGTCAGGAAAGTTTGTGGGGGTCATGGAAAAGTTTCTCATTCATTATACTTCGACAGGAATATAAAACTGGACTGCTATGTCTGGATGGAGTTAAGCACGTGTTTATAATTCTGCACGGAATAGTATCAGGAAACACTGCTGCCAACACAGGTTTTTACATAACAGCATTAGAAGTAATTTTGGCTAAATAAATGTCATTATTCTAAATTTCCATATGGGCCAATAAATTGGGGGGGGGGGGCCTGTTTGATGCGTTGCCCACCAATAGCTGATGTAAAATCACACATTTTTAAAAATTTTAGTAAATATTAAGAATCACTACTCATCGTGTACCGGCCAAACTATTGACTTTAGACGCATAGTTTATTGATGAAAAATGTTTCTAGAGGTGTTATATAAGTAGTCCTATGTAAATATGTTTTTTGTTAGGTTCAGTTATTTTATATTTGTTAAAGTTAGGTTACCTTAAATAAACTAACCTAACAAAAACAGCAGAAGTAGTTCTACATTAAAAATAATTTATTACGTTAGTTTATGTTAAGTAATCTAAACTAGCCAACCTAACAAGAAAATTTATTTATACAGGACTCCTTATAACATGTCTAACATTTTTCATCAATAAACTGTCGAAAAGCAATAGTTTGGCCGGTACACTATGAGTAGTGATTCTTAATATTTAGGCCTGCCTCATAAGATTAAGATGTATAGGCTTTTAATTTTGTGTGATAATTATGGAAAAAAAAATATATGCACAATGAAAAGATTACACTATGGAAGTAGTAGCTGTCCTAGGCTTGAATGATTGAAATGAAACTATTTAATGGGTTGATGACTTACAAAAATATTAACTAAAAATTATAGTCTATCAAGCTACCTAAATTTAATAGGTCTTCCATGCTAACACTGTCAGGCAGATATAAATTTCACTTAATTAAAATTTAATTTGTATAGTTGTAGGCCTAGTACATTACCAAAAGAACCAGAACACAATGTTGAATGAAGACAGCAAACTCAATAAGAGAAAAATATTCAATAATTTTGAATTTGCACAATTAATTATAAGGTGTTTTTTTTTATTTAAAAAAGTTATGCACATGCTTGAGACTGTTGTGTTTGATAAGCACACAAATTTGAATCATTAGTGGTTGTTTAAAAACTGCATACCAAGCAACTTATTTGATGTTACTTTAAAGATACAGTTACACCTCTATATGGGTGACCTTACTGTATTTAAACTAAACATGCAAGAAGGAATGTAAACATAACAATGCAAGTTCCGCCCACAGGGCCTTAACATGTCTAGGCCTCTGTTTTTAACGACTGCTTACATCTGATACTCAAAACACAAAACAAAACATATTTTTAAAATTTCTTCAAATACCTGCAATTAATATTGACTTCGCATGTAACAAGTCAATATAATGTAATTAATATGCCTAATGACGTAAATTGTACTTACCTCCTGATTGTTTTCCGCTATAAATTCAATATCTTAGCAGTCCTCTTGGCTGTTGTTCCAGACTCAGTTTCGTCCATCAGTTCTTGGTCCCGAAGATTTTGCGCGACACGCACAATATCCAGGCGACGCTGTATTAGTTGCACGGTTGATTTTCATTGTAATCGACGTCTCTTAAAACGCGGCAAGGAGACATACAAGAACAGTCGGAACAATGGCGGCTTGTAACGAACTGCAAGAAAACAATTGTGCCCTGCAACCTACCGGCGATGTGTGAACTGTGGCAACAAGGCTGGCTACGCGACACGTACTTTGGGAAAATGTTGACTTGAGAAAAACTTATCTACATAGATTTTGTAGCGTAATGCACGTATTACGTTATAAACATGTCTTACAATATTAATACAAAATACACAAATTACTTTACATATATTATATCAATAAATATTCGGTATAGGCTATTCGGAATAAAGTGAGCACTAAAGATTTAACCTTTAAAAAAAATCACTACCCGTAACTGCATATAAGTCAACATTAACAACAGTTACATTATTGTTTGTATGGTTGGTAGTGAATAACTGCATGTAGTTCCATGAATTTTCTTATTTGAACACAGCATTAGTGAAACAACATCAATTGCAAACGACCTCTCTGTATTTAATATACTGAAAAATATTTATTTAAGTTTTTACTAACGTACTTGCTGACTGTACATTTTTATTTAATTTGCGGCAGCAGAAAGCGACGCAACCGAGTCGATTGTCGTTGGCAGACGCCGCTAACTCTTTGCTCCACAGAGGTAGTTTAAAATTTCACTGACAGATGGCACCACAGAGTTAGGTTTTCGCCGCTTGGAAGCGAATTGCGTCATTCAGTTTGTTTGTCCGTTATGTAATGAATATCGGTTTCTGATAAACACATATAAAGTATTAGAAGTGACCGTTCATGAATATCATTGATAAATTATGTGAAGTCAATAGTAATGTAAGTTGTTTTGTTTTATGATCGCCAGCCTGAGCATCTGGAAATATAAGCAGCATTTTTTCCCTGTTTCACACTTTAAGAAAATAGGTTATTTATTGTTTCTCTTTACGTGCGTCGTCGTTCATTACAGTATGCTGAACGGAACTTGAATTCTTGAGTTGCGTGTGTCATGTGTGTTTTTAGTGGCGGTTTTAATTTAAAAGTTTGATTATACTGTGCATGCATTTACGAGATTCGTAAGGGTAACAGCGCCGTTACAGTAGACGCAGAGAAACCAGTGTTATAAGACGTTTACAACACCCGTGCATTTAATGAGTACATATTGTAGCTAAAATTTATCGGAGGAGTGTAACGTAAATGTAAACATTGTACAAGCCTATGCAAATAAAAGCACATGGCAATGTTGATGTTTACATGTGGCGGAAAGATATAAACTGGCAGAAAATAGAAATTAATCAGAGCTGTTTTGAGTGCTCACTTTATTCCGAATCACCTATACTATTTTATTTCTTCCTACCAATCATACAACAATTAAATACTAGGTCTAGGATAAGCAAAGTACTGCAACGTTTTCAACATTTAGGCCTGTCAACATTGGGTGCATCTGCTGTCAAAAAAGGGACACTTTATCCTGAATCCAGTATATGTGTAGCGCTATTTTAATAATAAAGGTTAGGTTAGCAAAATTCATCAATAGTATATTAAGCTGTTGAATTGTCAGAACCTTACCTAGTATATTTATACAGTTATTGTAGAAAAATGGGTTGGGTTGTCATGTTATTACTATTGAGAGATTTTAATCGATCAGTTATTAACTAGTTCACACGAGTTGATTTTTATTACAAGCTGATATGTTATTACAAATACTATGTTAATGCGTAAATTTTTCCCAGCACACAACAGACATCTCAAATAAAAATTATTTTGGTTTTCACTCCACTATTCTTCGAATAAACACTAAAATTATGGCCACGTCAATGATCGTAATGTGGTTTGTCTGCATTTCACTTTGCGTAGATGACGGTGTAGATGCTACTAGATTTTTCCCCGTATAAGATTCTGTTTCTTCTGGCAAGTCCTGCAACGCAATACACATATCTAATATCTTATAACTAACTAATAAACATAACTCTATCAAATGTACAATACAATTTAACCCTGCTACATTCACGTGTCAAAAACAACAGTATGGTAAGGAACGAAACAGAAGTGAACTAACAAACTGCAATGTTGAGAGGTAGCCAACGTAGGAAAACAAAGTTTCCTGCACAGAATTTATTATAAAATCGACGATGTTTTTGTAGAATTTGTCGTCTTAGAGAAAGAAGAATCAGAACCATCCTTAAATCAAATAGAATAAATTTGCTTTTAAAAAGTGTAATGGGTATAGTAACATAATTTATTGTTACTTTGAGGACAAATAATGAAATTAGTTACAGTTAACAGTTACTGAAATCTAATTGTAGCAGTGTTACCATGTTCGTTACTGAAAAACGTAACAGTTACAAGTAACTTCAGTCCCCGCTTGTAACTGCTAAAGTAATTCACAGAACAGCTGCTAAATTATTGGTGCGTGAAATAAATATGCATTAACGTCAGTGTGTCAGAATTCATCACAGGTGGCCGTCTGCACATTTTTTTGGTACTGTGTTGGGCAAAAAGGTGGATGGTGGTAAAGAAAATGTCTGGTAATCTAGGGCATGTTCCATTACGCTCACGTGCATGTAGGGCTTGTTCCATTAAGTGCATGAGTGCATGTAAATGTACAATGTTGTTCAATAATGTTTGAACATTCTTTTCTATATGTGATGACCAACATGTCTTCATACTTAGGAACATACATATGTTTGTTCTCGTTAATGTTCTTCAGTTTATGTTTGCGGTTAGGCCTGCCGATAAATGTAAGCACATGTTATATAATGAGTGACCACAATAAGAAAATAGGTTGGTCGACAGTGCAGGTAAGAAAATATGAACATTGTAGTTACAAAACGAATTTTAAACTAGTGGTGGGTAGGAATGCATAACAAATGTGAGTGCAATTGAATTATACACAGTTAAGAGACTTGGTGAAAATAAATTGCTTTAACGGCTGATTAAGGTTTTCCCCATTATAATTAGGTTTATATGTGTTAACATGAATTTCATATTTAGTTTTTTAGTTTATTATCTGGTCCTTTTTATAGATATGTGTGACAAAATTAAATTTTTTCCTTTACCAAAGGGTCAATATAAGGGGTCTTCGTATATTCAAGGTCTTCGTATATTTGGTTAAATACTGTATTTGGTTATCCTGTGTGACGCTGGACGTGAACAGTGAACATGTCTTGCATGGTTTTCGAAACTGGGATATATGTCTTCGTAACTAAACAAACTGCAGTGACATTTATAAGACAAGAATAAAAATCTTGCATAACATTATTTACAAAAAATGTATTTATTGTAAATTATAGACAGGTTGTTTGGTGATTTATAAAATACCATTTTTCCAAAACAAAGTACAAAATAATCCAGGTTGGACTTTACAGTAAGTTTAATCACTCATTTTACTGACTTTTTTTCTGCGTGTAGTACCAAATTTTTGTTACGTTAGTACAAGAATATTTGAATACGATAGTTAGTCATGACTTGATAATTACAATTAAATTTTGAAATATACTGTAATTGCACATGCCAATATTTTTATCAAGTTTTTTTATGTAATTTTTGCTTCAGTATGTCAAGAACACGTACAAAATTTTCACGCAATATTGTTCTAGTATAAAGGGTAGTATTGTTTCCTATGATACCAACTGTACACAGTTTTGTCGGTTGGAAATAGTACGTTGGCGCGCTGCACAAATTGAGCCAATTAGAACCCAGCGAAGTGCAATGATATTACGTTATTTGTTTACTTCAGAACTCAACTTAGAGTGAACAGAGAATAGTTAATTGAACTCATTCGTGACATACGTACAAGCGAAAACTGTTCCTGTTTGGACAGTCAGTTGTAGCAGGGCTACTGGCCCTCTCAGTGTAGATGGTGGCTGCCACTCAAGTCTGTGTTCGCCCATGCCACTGTGCTGTGCCACGCCTCTCGTGCACACAAATGAAGATAAAGTTAAAGTGTATGTTGAGTTATTCTGGCAGTTAAGACTTAACCAAATCTTGACTCTGAAAAAAGCAGATTGATGCACCTCCAGGTAGGAACTTGCAAATTATTTTTAATTGGTTTTGTTATGTTTTAGTTTTGTATCACATAAAACCAGTGGTGGATTTAAGGGAGGGGGAGGAGGGGGCAACCGTCCCCCCTAAGAACCTGTTTTTTTTTTCCGTGTGGTACATTTTTAAAATATATACAGAAGAAGTATTTCATATTTACAAATAAATATTTGTTAATAATATTCATCCACGCAAATAGACTCACAAATGCCGTAACACTCATATAATATGTACATTTTATGTGTTCATAACTTCGAAATTCAATATTGCTAAACAACTTTTTCCCTTCTCTCAAGCTCTTTTTTTACGTAAGTGAGATTCGTTCTTGCTCGAAAAGCGATGTGTGCTGTGCTGAAGGGAGGATATAGTTCCTGTTGTTTCTTTTGTGTGAAGTCCCTTGCGACCCTTTCTCAGCAGGAGAGCGAGTTTGTCAGGTCGAAGAAAGACTGGTCAGATCAAGACCCTGTCATAAATAACGGTCCACTGCCGGGAATTGTAAAGAAATGTGAAAAAAAGAGGGGGGGGGGGTTGATTACTAACTACGACACCATGTCTTCACACACTCTGTCACTAGTGTGCCATGAATGAGTGATGGTTTCAACTATATTTGTTATGAAGTGTTTTGCGTTATGTTTTAATGTTGAATACTAACTAGGAAGATAGAGAAAATAACCTGTTTACATATTTTTTTGTAAACTGCATAAATGTGAAGCAACAGGAGACGGCGATGCTGATACTGTGACACAGGTTCGCTTTTATTAGGTTCTTTATACCGTGAAAGCAGTTTAAGGTAAGTGTGAAAAATTCCAAAATTTAATTTGTACGAAATATCATCTGAAGAACAATATTTTAGTGTGCATAGTTTTCCCAAAACTGCATTTCGAAGTCAAAATTTCGGCATTACGGGAACATATCTCAGGGACACCTTAAATGAATAACGGTAGTTAATTAATTAACACTGAGTTTTAATTAATGTTACAAGCTGTAGCTTACTCTTATAAAAACACAAAACAACAAATTTTTGTGTTTAAAGAAATCTAATAAAGTAAAGGATTTTTACTAGACTTTCAGAAAAGTTTTAAAAATACAACAAATTTTTTTATTCTTGTGTCCATAAATTTGAGTGAACAGCCATTGCCTTGTGACATCTAATTTCAGTATAAATTTTTTAGATTCAAACTGTTGGTTTTCATTGGGTGTATGTTCCCGTGACATGAGGCTTTTGAATAAGTAAAGAGATTTTGATTAGCACTTAACAGCTAGGTATTTTGTGCTTGTGCTGGTGATGGGTGACATGATATGAGTATGCGGCAGCACCGGAATGAAGGGACGAAGTAACTGGAAGATCCCCGAGAAAATACGTCGACCAGCAGAACCAAATTTATTGCAAAATTTACCAGGTCACATGTTTTTCAAGAACTAACACAACCAAAAAAGATTTGTCTGAGAAGAATATTAAAATGTTCTTAATTTGTGACGACCTAAAGTTTTGTGGTGTAAAGTGCGTGGAGAAATAGGAAGTCGGCAAGTTCAGTTTAAACCAGGTAGCAAGCTCTCACTGTCCTCCCGTGGCATGATCGTTGTTGTGCAAGGTTTGTCGGTTATGCACTTATAATTATACGCCCGCTAGTCTGAGCAATACGTAGCTAAATTACATTGAAGGTTACCACGGCGTCGTCAGCGATCTACCGCCCCTAAAATAACCGGTCCGAATACCGCAACTCGCAGGCATAAATTGAAAACACCTACCGGTGTACCCCGACCCGTCAATCTCTTCATTCAACACCGTCTCTCTAAAGGTGTCCAGCGCCTGAACTGACTCCCTGAGGAACCCTGGCCCGTCGTTATCTGCGTCTCAACTCCGTCTTCCACGGCTCGAAAACGTCTGTCCAAAAATATGTCAACAATCTAGCCATGCTCCTGTTTGGCTCCAACTTCCCTGTTGCTTGCCCTGCAAACGTTGATTCAATTGGGCCAATCAGGAGACAGCTTCAGAAAGATAGCCCCGCCCCTCGAGGACACTTAAAACTTCCTGCCACTACCATATTTATTACATAATTATTTAATTTCATTTAGCTGCACTTTGACAAATACCCTACGTGTTTATTTATTCCCCCCGAGAGTAATGTGCTGGCAAGACAAATGATCTAGGCACGCGCTCCAGTTGTGCTGATCGTCACGCAACGCATGCTTCAAAGATAAAAGTGGCTTATGTCACGAATATGACTCATCAAAATTTTGTACTGTAAATTTTATCAAAAAACACGGCAATGGACTTATTTTATTCTGAAATTTCATACATCGAAAATGGTTCAGGTCCCGAAAATTCTTGATACAGAGTGCTCGACTATAATTATAGTATAAGTAATCCCATTACTTGTAGTACATTACTTAACATGGCTGATTGTGACACTGTTTTTTCTGTATGTATTAAATCTCGATAACACTGAAGTGTGTTTTATTCAATAATGTTTTAAGGTATTTTGCAAAAGTAAAAATTTGAAACTTGAATTTCAAGGGCAGATATCTCTCTTACAAGTTAGACTATCAGTTGCATTACATGATTGTCATCATTTTCCACTAAGATTTACTTCCAGAAATATTTTGGGTGAGTTTCTGAACAGCCTATAGAAACTTGTTTTATTAATTGATTTATAATTATGTCACCCTTGTACGATTAATGGGACCATGCCTTGTTTATGTATTCATATTGCACCTTTTTAACTGTAAAGTGAAATGATTACTCATGCACAACTGTTTGATAAATCCTGCACTTTAATTTATGTACGCTGTATGTTAATTCGTCTGGTAGCCAGATAAAAAATTATCAGACTTGAAGTGTAGCATAACATGAATAGGTCTCATTTTACAACTTGGAAGAACAATTTAACTTGATTATTTTGGTAGTACCACTATGTAGATCTTGTAGTTCTTGAGAAAATTGGACTCTGTAGATATGAAGAATTTCACAGAATGACTTCAGTTTTAGCTTGGGCTGAGAAAGAACTTGTGGAAAGTACTGTAGACATTGCAGCCTTATTGCATGGTCGACAGGTGACCCATCTGATCTCAGTTCATAAGAGATGGGCATTAAGACTATTGTGTTTGGTGTTACAGAGCATGGATGCTGTGGTGCAAGCAAGACATGGACAGATGGAAAGTGGTGGTCTCAGTAGTGCTGTTGATGTTGTTCAGTATGTTGGGACTGTAGAACAGCCAATGTATGGACCATATGTTGAATATGTTGAGGAGTTCACTACTGTCACTTACAGTTTTGGTTAGAATGTAGAATGTCCAAAAAAAATAGTTCGAAACAGACTTCTTGCATAGTTTGTGTGTTTCTCTGTGTCTATTTAAACTTATGTATTTAAAGAAGGTTTTGAGTTTTTTGTGAATTCCAGTTGTATGTATATGCTTGTAAAATTGATAAATATTGTTATTTTTTACACATTACTTACTTTTTACTTAACAGTCTCTTTGTTTTATAGGGTGGTTTTATTGAAAATGTGTCAATGCTTATATCATCATTGGAGCATAGTCAATTTTTTTATAACTATTTTAAATAAGCTTAGTTCATTTGATAGCTGTGTACTCTTTATGAATGTGAGATCATGGATCTAATTTCATGATTTCATAGTTTAAATACTTTTTTAAACTGTTTCTAATTTACGTAGTAGTCGAACTTCTGCAGTTTTTATCCTATATAGTAAGGGTGTCAGTAATCTCGATGTTAACAAGTTTTTCTATTTTGATTAAATTTTTAAATTAAATACAGTATTACAAATTGTATTCCATTCTCAATGCTGGATTGCATCTGTAACTTATGTACAACATATATGCCACAGGTCATTGTAAAATGTTTGGTTTTTCTGTTAAAAATCTTCTGATGTGAAAATTTGTCGACTTTCTTGGAAGTGATTACTTTGGTGAGTCAAGTTTTCACATTGTCTTATCTGCTGTGTGTTCATGTGAACGGGCATGTTTTCTGGCATTTGTTTTGTTCAACTGTGCTTGCTGTTGATTGGGTGGTGTCGTGCAAGCATGGTATTCATTACTTCATTAGGCGCATGTGCTGTATGGCTTTCTGCTTCGGGGCACTTGGTTGGCTGTGTTCCTCGTCTGAAGTCTTCAAATAGCATGTGTTTTTATAATCACTGCAGATCGTCTGTCGCTACTTGCTACCAAGGTTGTTTTAATATAAAGATAGCTACTTTTCCACTTCACTCTATCATACCAGCAGAAATTGTTTTTTTTCCTTCTACTGTGTGCGCTGACAGTTGTTTCGTTATTTATTTGGTTTGAGGGTTTTGAGTGTTATAGGATTGATATGGATAAAATTAATAATTCTGTATTACAGCCATGTGGTTAAGTTAAAACATTTAATTTGCAAATTATTTTTTTCAATAAATTAAATACTACTGTGTAATTGTTTTTCTTTTTCACCACTAGCTGGTTTAAATTTACATTTGCACATGTACAGTATATACTAAACTCACATGTTTTTAGCACAGTGTGGTCAAACTATTAGTCCCCCTATATCTTTTGGGAAGTACGTAGTTAAAACCATAATACCATATTTTGAGTTAATTCCAGGAGTTAGCATATATTCTTGATATCTGCTTTCGTTGTGAAGCTGAGTCTACCCAGGGACTATCTAAGAGAGCTTTTAGTTGCACCAAATCATAATTATTCATGTAAGAGTGTTAGTTTTTCAGAGAGTAACTTTATTTTTTGTGCAGATTGGTAGTGCAGATTGGTACTTCTTGATAGGGAGGCACACATAAGTAAGGACGAATACGTATTGTTGCATGGTTGCACGGCGTTCCACTGGCTTTGCCCAGCTTTATCAGGCAGCGAGTTGAGGCATACTGAGTAATGGCATCTTTGGAAGTGTGGTTGGCTACCCTAGCGGCCGTGGAGCAAACTAGGGTGTGGTATGAAAATTCAACTGCAAGGGTATTCTGGTGCTGTGTTTGTGATTATTTGATGCTGAATAAAACATCAGATAATAGCAACATAGCACCAGAATACCCTAGGAAGTTCCGCATCTCCTCTATTTGAATTTTTCTGCCGCACCCTTAGTTCGCTTCCTGGCCATAAGCACAACTAACCACCCTTCCACCACCATCATTACTCAGTATACCTCAACTCGTTGCCAGATGTAGCTGGCCTAAGCCAGAGAAATGTTGCGCAACCATTTGTGTTCGTCCTATCTTAAATGTGTGTCTATCGATAAGTACTAGACTGTGAGTACCCTGATTATTTAATTGGTTAACCTAGTAGCCAAAGCCTTCTTCACATACTTTTTTTGAATAGAATAACTTAACTTGATTATTGCATCTCATTAAAATTTTGTACAGCTTCGTTCAAATGTTTTGTGTTGGAATAAATTGTTTATACTCGTCTAATTTGTTGGATGACATTTTGACATTTCCTTTTCAAAGAATGTATTGAAATTGTGTTCTTTGCAATTCTTCCCACTTTTCCCACAACCGTTATAAAATTAGTTCTTGACGTAGACTTGGAAAGATAATGGTTGATGCCCATAACTACATTAGCATGCAGACTCACAGTAAACTTCTAATTACTGTATTTAAAATAATACCAAGTCTTGATTCTTTGTTGTGGATTTAATGTTTACGTGTAAAAACACTGAAATTACAGGTTTTTTTCCACCCCACATTAACAAGACATCAATATTCAGAATAGTTTCACAGTTTCAGTTGGGTGACACATGCATTAAGTAACTACTCATGTTTGGAGGTTGATTTAATTGTTGCACAATTATCAAAAATAGAATAAAACAAGAACTTAAGGAGAGCTTAGAAAAGTACTCAGGTAATCATTAATTGCATATACTTGTGATCACTATTTTTTTAATTTTGAGGAGGTATAGTTTTGTTACTGCAGCATTTCCAATGTTACTTTCGGAAATAAGATTGAATAACCATAATGGATGTTTACAAACTTGATGTAATTTAAAGTGGTTTTGGATTTGATAAATATTTTGTGTTTAGTGAGTGGTAAATTTTCAAGAAAAGTAGAGGTTTTTAGGTAGCTTAGTAATTTGATCACAGATCTTGAATTTTGAAATGGAGTATGTGTGTCGCAGCATTATGCATGTTAATGTGTTAATGGTTGGCATGTGCATGGGAATGCAGTGTATGTTTTGAATATGTATGGATGTGTGTCTGTGTTTGAAGAAAATTATTTCTAACTGTGTGTGTACATTATTTGATTGAAACTTTGACTAAAAATAATGTAGGTTCTCTCTCCCTTACGTTAGAGCATGGAAACATATTAATTACTTCAAACTTTTCATGCTTTTTCAATATTTCAAAGTAAAGAGGATCACAAAATTGTATTAAAAAAAGTATCATGTACAACTTATACATATAATACAGTATTATAACGTAAGTAGGAAGCTGCTATGATCTGCATCTCGCAGTGTATTTGTAGAACATTTAGCTGTGAGAATTAGTTTCCTTAAATTCAAGATATGTGTTTAATTTATTAATGACAAGTTATTATAGTTTTAGTACATACACTATGTATCTGCAACTTCTCAATCATCAGTCAGCAGGTTTTTACTTACCTTCAAGAAAGCTAGCAGTTGTAGGGTTAATGTAACCTGGTTAGAAAATCCTTATCAATGTTATAGTAAATAAAAGTATTAGAAAAATAAGGTAAGGTAATTGGGTTTTATGTCTCGTCGACATTGAGGTCATTAGAGACGTTGACACACAATGACAGGAACTGAGAAAGGAGTTGGCCATGGTATTTGTTGAGGAATCAGTCCCGCATTTGACTCCACTGTTTCAGAAAGCCAAAGAAAACCGAGATCAGGATGGCCAGAGCCGGGGATTGAACCTGGGTACTCATGGATGTGAGTCTAACATGTTACCATTGTGCCATCTCGCTCGGTGTATAGGAAAATAATAACTTGTTCGTTATTCTGGGGATAGTGATTTTGAAATATACTTGAGACAGTGAGTCTTTTACAATGTCAATAGTAATTATTTAAATTATATATGTTTTAACTACTTTTGTTATATAGTTGTGGAACAACTAAATATTAGTACATTCTTTGCTTACTTAAGATTTTCAGCATCTGCATAAACATTTGAATGTCCTTTGCAGTTGCAAAAGGCAGGCTCAACAAAATTTAGTTTTAAGAAAATTATTGAAAAGATTAGTAACATTTAATTTATGTCTCCAAGTCTGAGCATGTGAACAATGTTTTACATTGAAAGTAGGAGCATAATAAAGGCTTGCTCTATTTTTTTTTGCAAATCAAAAATTTTCAAAAACATATGTGAATTTCATACTTCCAATAAGCACTCAGAGAACATATGCTAGAATTATAATGTTTTGAATGAACCCTGCAATTACTTTAGTTTACATTAACAATACATAGTAGTGTCTCTGCGCTTTTAAATAGTTCCTTTATACAGTCAATAAATAGACGTTAGAATCAAGTTTTAGGTGGACCATACAACTGTGAAATTTTTTGTTAAGTGCTCTTACGCACATGAACTGTTGCAATAAGTTTACAATGAATACAATAAATAGTATAGCGAGTTTACATGAAAATCCTGACGTCAAAATAGTCTCTATTAGGAATAATGTGCCCAGCGCAAACAACATTAAAATTACGTGTGCAGCATTACCATGGCATATGTTATTCACTGGAAAATCAAACAGTCCAATCTGACAATCTCTAGTCACCAATTAGGAAAATTCTAAAACTTGCAAACAACTAACTGAAATAAACACAGAGCAACAAATAGCTTCAAGACTTATGGTCATCACACATTACAAAAAGAAAACATCAAACAATTTAGTGAGCAAACCTACCCTTAATATGATTTACACCCAAAAGGAATTTCTGTTAGACAGCATCCTGAAAAGTTAATTTACAAAGAAAGTGGCTAGATTTAACAAATGACACTAAACAAACTTGATGGCAGCCACCTTGCACGTCATGGGGGAACAAGTTTCCAACCTATGAACTAGTTTAGTTGATGCCTTATATGTTAGCTGAATTCAAGATGGAGAAGGAGTGAAGTTACAAACCTTCACAAGCTCACGAGCTAAACCTGGCAAGGATTTAACAAAATGCGAAGGCTTGGGAAGAGGTGAGGGAGGGGGGAAACAAGAGAACAGAAGTCTACTAGAGAAAGCAAAGAAGGAGGGTTGCGAACCGAGCCAAAAAAACTTTAGTCTCAATAATAGTTCCAATAAATTCCGCCGTGCGCTGCTGTCACTGCACTGATCCACGGACGGTGCACATCGACACAGTTTTACCATCATGAAGTACACATGTTTAGTGGTGCTCAGTAGAGAGTGAAGTGTGTTGTAGATGAGTATTACAAAACATAATATCTTGTCATTATTCATTCATTCATTTCCCTTGGGGGGGGGGGGGTGCTTATTAGGTATTATACTCTTTGGTACCCTTAATGTAGTGAATACATATGTGGAGTGTGTGTACGCTTGTGTGCAACATTGCTATCACAGGAATCTTGTTAAACTGCCTATCTACTTTAAAGAGTTACTCATTTTCTCTGAAAATAATTTTCTTGCAGATTCTGCCTAACGTTTTTATTTGTTATTTAGAATGAGCTTTAAAAAATTACCTTTATTTCTCTTTAGCCTGGCCGTGTACTGTACAAAAATTCAAAAGTGGCGAGCATCAAATATGAATTATGTCCATCTGTAAAAAATAACTGGGAGAACCGTTTAGGATGAATCACCATCCATTTGAATAATATTTTAGCTACATCTGTTAAGATTATTGGAGCACCATGTTACATTTTCCGACATTTCAGTTGTGGTATCTGTCCATAGTGTGGAGTCACTAGGTAAGAGCTAAGAATGTCTTGCTGCTCTATACCGTACCATAGTTGTCATTTTTTAAATGTATAATTGAGGAAAGAGGTTAAAAAATATTCTTAGATAAATTATAGGTATGCACTTGTTTAATGAAAGGGCTTTTACAATTGTTCATCAAATTTAAGCTGTGGTGTAATCAATAAATATAAGCCTACCTATGTATCAAAAGGTACATGCCAAACTGAAATATTGTAGACATACATGTGAAGAATAGTCAAAGGTTGAGCTATTTGGATGTGTTGGAAATGCGTAATAAAGTAATTATTCACAATTTTTGCTCTTTAAATGCTACATTAATTGTTATTAAGACAGCTTCTAAAAAGTTAAAAATTACAACATAGATTTGTTTTAATTCACGTCAATTAACTGATTACTGCGGTTGTACTCTGTTTCAATAATTGGATGTTGGTGTTATATTCAAAGTTCTAACTTTTGTGTTAACAGTTTCCTAATATCAGTGTAATAATGATTGTGTTGCTATTCATCAAAATATTTCCAGACAGTTTATACAATCTCTTGGTCTTTAGCTTATGCATGGATGTGCATGTGTGTGTGATGTGCATAAACTCAGGCTGGGTACTTACTGTGCATTTTGTTAATTGTGTGGCATACACTTAGTTCTTCTTTTATACTGGATGTCACATATGTCCGGTCTCATAAGGGAAATATAACTGAGTGAAATATGGAACGTTGTGGCAATGATATACCGAGTGTTTTGACGTACAGTAGTGTGTTCACCTTCGTGTGCCTTTAAGACAACAAATGTACACATTACATAAGCTATTGTCATTCACATTAACATTTCATTATGTTCAGCTATTTCATGTTTGCCTACGAGACCGGACTTGCAGAATACCTGTATAACAAAATAAACCTTATGAAAATTTAGTTTAGTTGGCAACTGTTTAGTAGTTTGAAATCTTCTGGGCATTACTGTCAGTTAAATTTGCTCAGAACTGTTGAAATGGTTAGTTTTAACCTTGAAACCTTTTTGTTTCTTAATTCAGGTTATGAAATTGCCATTCCGAGTATGCAGAATGACTATAAAAATGTCTTAAATTGCAGACGTTTTTTTCACTAAATGCTTATTCAGTTTTGTTCTTAATTCTACATTGCTGATTTTAGTTTGCATTTGATGTCCATCTATTGTTGGTTATTCTGTATAAACCTTAAAAAAATTATCAGTTGTTCAGTAGTTTGGGATGTATAGTTGCATTGATGTTGCTAACTTGTGCAGATTGTTAAAGTAATTAATTTTAGTATCAATGTTTTTGTTAATTTGGAACTATTGTCTATTAAATTGCCATTCCGAGAAAGTATAAAAGACACTTGTAAATTTAAAATTTATTTAGAACATGTTTATGGAAATAACATTTTTGTGTTTGATTAAATTTAAACTCGGTAATTAGGTTACCAACTACTACTTGTAATATATTGTTCATACTTGATAAACACTGTACTTAGATAAATGTTAAAGGACAGACTTTGTTGGAAACTAATAAACAATCAATACCTTATGCTTTGCGTCATATTATTTGTAGATTTTAGTGTTTGCACTGACTTTTAGAATTGTATGTTTCATCCGCAACATTCTAGAACTACGATTACATTTTTGATCCAGCAAGTTGCTAATGTGTGTTGAAAAGAAAAAAAAATCCATAATTTAGTATTTGCACCAAACATCACGTACAATGTAGACATAAAATGGATACAGTTTCTAGCTAATAAAGAAATTATAGATTTTTTTCCTTTTTTAACTACTTGATTGGCTTTGTGTAATCACGAAGGTATTCTGAAGTAGCTTAGTGCATTGTGTTACGTTGTGAATTACTTCATTTCTGTGATTAGGATATTTTCTACAAATATATGTAATCTAACACAAACTTAATCATTTTCGCGACTGTACCCTACATTTGATGGCTTAAAGTTAATTCCTAAACTTCGACATGCGACTGTAGTCAAACGCTGAATTAAATTACTCTGCAAACACTACATACATGGTTTTCTCACTTGAAACTAACCAAAAGTAAACTATTTGCAAAAAACATTTTTTTTATACATTGTCTTGTTATAATTAAATTTTTGATTTCGTCGTGAGAGAGTCGGGTAGTTTTAGGTACAAATATAAATTTCTGTTTTTTTTTTTTTTTTTTTTTTTTTTTCCCAACACTTTTAATATGAACATATCCAATGATTTGTATTATTTTGCTTTTCACTTCGTAATTGTTCTGTTCCTTTGAAAGTCAAAGTTTAGTTGTATTATTATATGTTTTTTTTTTTTTTTATTTATTTATTTATACACTACAAGATTCAGCTCTAGGCCGGTTTACAACTTGAAGTGTTAATGGGGCAATTCACAAAATAGTTTTAAAAGAAGGTCTTTGTAGCACTTGCAATCAATTTTTAGTTTGTAAAGATTTTTTGCAAATGTGCTGTTTTACATCTGGTAACGAGAAAATTAATAATTTGCTTTATCCCACATTGAGTTATAAATATGTATATGTTTAAAACGATATAAATATGTGTGTGTGTGTGTATATATATATGTGTGTATGTATATATATATATATATATATATATATATATATATATATATATATATCTTACATTTAAAAAGTATTAGCAGTGCTTTGGTGCAGTGATGTATTGTAATTTGAATTCTGGAGGAAAGTGACCTTTTGTTTTCTTGGAGACCAATCATGTGTGCAGAGTGGCAAACTGCTTTGCACACAATGGCCAGTACAGGGAGAAAGGGGCTACAGGACTGATACAGTCAATTCCCAAACAAAGCTATTAGCATTCTTTGTTTATGACAAGGAAATTCAAATTTTTTGGATTGCCATTCAGAGATATAGATATATGCAGTAAATACTGCATTGCTCAGGGAAAAAAGGTAGCATAATTTTCCCAGTTCTTGAGTTCTAAAAACTGGGCATTCAAATAAAAAAATGTAAGAAAGAATTTATTTCACTATAGAATAACTCTTTTGTTGTAAAAAACATATTTGCACAAAAATAATATAAGTACATTTTTTACAGTATCTACTGAAATTAAAAGATGTTTTTGCATTGGAATAGTTACTCACATCTGGGTTATTGGAGGTTAAAAATGTTTGTTGTTTGTAATCCAACGTTTAGCATGTTACTTAAGCTAAGACCACTGTGCTTGGAGCCAAGTGGGATTAGGCTATTAATTTTTGTTGTGTATACTTTCATTGACAGTTAATGGCCTGCTTGTTTTGTTTACTTTCTCAGGTGTCTTTTATGTTCAATTGTTCTTACTATTTTTAGTTTTAATTTGTGATGAGGGTACATCTGAAAATTGTGGCATCATGATAAAAAGTTAAATTGAAAATGTTGCTGTGCTTCTATGAGGTCAACATGAAAATTTTATGGCTAATTATATTACGCAAGCAATCATCTGGCTTCTTAGACACGTGACATCAGATAAGGTTATGTTTGTTATTGGAAAGCAAATTTCAGTTACTTTAACATTAGAATAGTAGCATAAAATGTTTGAGGTAACAAAACAAAAAGTATTTCTGGAATATAGGATACAAGTTCTGAGTTTCGTTGTCCTTCTAAACTAAGGTATGTCGATTTTGTTGAAGGTAAATAATAATGAAGGTACTAGGCCTATAGTCGGACCATAACAGGTTTCTTTTTTTTATTCATGTAAATAAATATAATATAAAATGTTGTTATATATTGCTGTAAATTTTAAAACCGACTGCTAGTGTTTTTTTTTTATACTTACATTCAGATTCATCGTATTTTTAATTTCGCGTGGTAAATATAATATAGTGGTGTGGCTTATATTCGGGGGTGGCTTATTTTTAGAGCGGTACACAAAGTTAATTCATATGAACATGACAAGAGAGGCTTGTTGAAAACACAGGAGAACCACACAGCTTTGATTGTGGACTAAATGTTATCAGCCTTTGCAATTGCAATATAACATTCCAACTTCAGGTCTGATGCGAACATATCACAATGCAAAAGAAAAATAAGTAACCATAAATTCTCATCTTCTGAAATTAAGTTTGTTATTAAAGGTGGTGATTAATTTTAAACATAGTCTCTGAATTGACCTGAAAATTACACAGGCAAAGAATAAAATTAACTTGCACTGTGAGAAAATGCTTTCTGATGCATGCTGGCAATTATTCAGAATTTTATTTTCTGAAAACGGCTATTCCCTAGTCACCAATTAACAGAACATGGTAAAGCAACGTTGAGGTAGGGGGTTCTGCACAATCGTGAATTAAATTACGTCTTGCCCTGTGAATGACTTTGAGTCCATTTTATTTATTTCTGACTCAAAATCTCACTAGATAAATAAATGAAAATTACATTATTACGGCTGGTTTCATTAGACTTTCACTGAGTGAGGTGACGCAGTGGTCGCATGTTTCACTTATATTCAGGAGGACCTAGTTTAGGATCCTGGTTCAATCCATCCTGATTTCGATTTTCCTAGGTTTCTCAGAATTGCTCCATGTGAATGCTAGAATATTTAGTTAATAATGGCAACGACAGGATCCTCTCTCAGGCCCAGTCCTTGTAAAGTGGTGTGCAACCCTGTCTCTAACGACCTCATTGTGGATGAGATGTTAAATTCATGTAAATAAATTCATTAGGCTTTACTGCATGTGATAATTGTTGGTGTTTTTACAAGATTGAATTTAGTAGATAAAAAAATGTTTTGTCAATATTACCTCAAACAGCATGCCTACAAAAAAAGGCAATCAACAGCATTGTACGTTCTTACTTGCTGCAACCAGTTGAAAAGGTTTTGTAAAGACTCGCTGGTCATTAAAAATCTAATAACCTGGAGTATTAGGAGCCACTTCTCTGTTGATCCACACTCGTAAACTACTGCTTGCGGTGCTTCTATGCAGGTCTAGCTAGTTTTATAGCTTACATCACAGCAGTCACAAAATTAAAAGTGTTAGCCTAACTTACCATGGATCAGCATGGATCTGGTTTGAGAGAAAGTCCTCCAACATACGTAAGAGTAAATAGCTGCAATTCATTGTTATATGCAAAAATGTATGTAATTACCTGTATGGAAGCATAGCATTCACTGTATTTTTGCATGAAATTTTATATTATGTTCCCATATTTATGATCAACAAATTTATGAATACCTGCTTAGCAATAGTAGGAAGGAAGTAGAATAGCAAGCTTGCCAAACCCCAACAGAAGTACAAAACAACCTGTCCTGGAAATATGTAATCCTAAAAAGTAGTCCTAAGATGTGTGTGTATTTTTTTATGTATCCTTGCAGAATTAATAAATTGATGGAAATACAAAAATTACAGACGAGATGAAGTGACCATATTTACGTTGTTAAGTGCTGTTATATCTGCAATCGTCTTGCATCTGGCAATTTTGTGATTTCTGTGACTGCAGTTTCTAAGCTTCCAAAAAACAATGAAATTTAAGAATGGAAAGAGTAAAAGAACATGTGTGATTAATACCAATTTGATTTTAACGATTTGTGAGGGATCTTTTCTTTGTGTCCCAGTTTCGTTGATAACTACGTGCTGCATTAGTTCTCGGAAATCAAATTGAAGCAGTTATTAAGTACAGTTTTGAACATAGTTACCTGATTATCTGCACATTGCAGGATAATTGAAAATTGTGGATAATGTACCATGATGATTAACTCAGTTATTACTCTTTTTTGATGCAACAGCTCTTTTGTGGTAGTTGAACAGTTTGAAGTTTGTCATTAAAGCGGGTCATCAGTAGCCATTTTTCAATTTTTTTATTCTAAGAAGAAAGGTGTAATATTTGCTATAATACTGTGAATTTTATTTACTTTGCACTACAGTGGAACTTCTTTAACATATTTACTCCGCAATCAGGTGAGCAAATTATGAATATAAAATAAATTGTTTTGACTTATAGCAGCCTAAATATTAAAGTTTAAATACTATGCTTGTACTGTGGTGTAAGTTAGATAGAATTCTCGCTTGACGTTAATCGCAAATGTCACACTTTTCTCCTCAGAATTAAAAAAAAAATGGAATAACAAAATAATCCAATATGACAATTGAGGTCGCACCTTAAGGGCACGGTCTACAACAGTTCTCATCACCATTTTTTATTTGTGCCAGATTTTTTTTTTCTTATTTAAGACACTAAATTTAGCTCTTATGAAATTTTTTTTTTCTCTCTCATAGTTTTCGCGTAATGGCTTGTTAGTCATATTTTGCATGTTTCCATTTTAAGGACTACACTAAAACAAACTGTTATTCCAAGCTCAAAAAAATCACAGTGGATAAAGACATTGCAGGCTACTATGTCATGCTCACAAAAATAAATAATAAAAATCAAATGTATTTTAAAAAGTATTGAATTTTTTAAATTTTTATTTTCAGTTTCAACATTTTTTTAAAATTCAAATAATTTTTATTCTTTATTTTTATGAGTATGACTTTGTAGCCAGCAATGTCTTTATCCACTGTGATTTTTTTGAGTTTGGTACATTAGTTGGTTTTAGTGTAGTCCTTAAAACGGAAGCATGCAAAATATGACTAACAAGCCATTACGTGGAAACTATGAGAGATAAAAAAATTTCATATGAACCAAATTTAATTACATTTTGTGTCTAAAATAAGAAAAAATATCTAGTACAAATAAAAAATAAAAAATGGTGATGAAATATGTAGTAGACACGTGCCCTTGACGTGCATACTAGTTTGTAAGAGATTTTTTCCCAGCTGATAAACTGTTGTGGATATTCAAGATTTTTGCAGATAATAATGGTTGTGGGGGTTGTCACAATTAATCTGCTAAGCATATTTCTTGGGAAGCCACTGAAGATTCGTTTAAAATTAAATTTGTATAACAATATAACAGACTGTTATAATTTTATGTAGACCCAAGAGAAAAATTGTACATGCTACAAGAGAGTAATCAATTAGAGAAAAGTGCCATGACAGGAGGTGAAGAAACATCATAATTGATATTTTGCGAGGTTTTAGACTAATTTTGATCCCTTTCTATTATTAATTTACCTTTTTTTTTTTTTTAAATGAAATAATGTGTTCAATTTTTTTGAACATGATAATTAAAACGAATGTCCTCATGGTGTATCTTTTTACAAGTGTTAATTTTTTTTCTCAGTTTTTTTTTTTATATATATTATTGAAATGATTATTACAGAAATACCCAAGAGGTGAAGACACAATTACTTCGACATTGGAGTCTAAAAGTCTAAGCGTAGTTAAGCATTGAAGTTGGGCTCAAAAAATTATGAAAATTTAAAAAAAAAACATCAAGACACTGCGTTAAATTACAGAACCAGTTGTAATAACACGGGCAATTAACATAATCCACCAACAGGCAGGACTAACTAGTATGTGGGCTGTATTTTTTTTTACATATGCACATTTCCTGCAAAAAACTTGCAATTTTTCTCAAAAATTGTATATTTGTGGCCTACCTTTTTATTCAGTTCTTTAATAACCGAGTTTGTACTACAGAGGTGGTAGTAATAAATTATGTAACAAAAAGAATAGTTATATATGTAGCTTGTCACTTTTTCACTTCTGTTTGACATGTTTTGAAATGATGTGACCAAGTCAAATACCATAATGAGTGTAGAAGTGCTTGAAGTACTGAATATGTAATTGAGCCAGTATAGACATTTGATGTACAGTGACAAGTTATTCAAGCAAGAGAGGCTTATGTGTTTATTCTTTCAATACAGTCTACAAATTGGTTTTTATAGTTAACACTTTGCAACTCAGTGTTGACAGTGCATGACAAAAAATTTGTGAGTTGTTCCTAGTTGCATGTTGAAAGGTGTCAGTCGTCTTTTCTCTATTTTATAACCTTATGAGTTCAGAGCTGTTGAATAAGCAGGGCTAGAATTTACATGTTGAAATCAGTGGTGTTACATCAATTTTAATATCACTTTTGGACAAAAAACCTTTCTGCATTGAGAAGAGGAGAATTTTGGTACAAGAATAAAATTGTAGATAGAAAATATGAGAAGGTATTCAATGTTTTTTTTTTTTTATAATGAAAGTACCTACTTTCTTGTTCATAGTTTTCGTGATATTTAAAAGCCTTCCTAAATAATCCTTTAGCAGTGTCGACCTAACAAAGATGAACAAATAGTATATGGTGACGTGTGGGGTTTCACCGATTCCGATCCCCAACAAGTAAAATTTTCCATATTCTTGCTCTTGTCAGGACCGAGTACACAGCATCCATAACTATCTAGTTGTGATATTTTGGATCAATTTTATTTTTGCAGTCCTGTGTGAGGAAAAATTCTCAGTGGTCTTGTTACCTCTTAAATACACTAACCATCCCCTTATTACTTAATTTATACATTTACAATCTCCAGAATGTAACCTAGACTACAGAGTATAGACACTAACATTTGCTTGTCTTGCTCTGAAACTGTACAGTTCAAAAGTTATAAATCTTTGTTAGATTCCATGTCACTAACATTTCAGAATAAGATGTAAAAAAAATCAGCACCAAGTATGGTATTGAAATGCAGTGGACATTCAAAGTTCAGACATGAAATAATTTCAAAATGTAGTTCAAGTTTAGGCTTATTACATTAATAATGTTCGAATTTCACCTTTTATTTTGCTTTTATTTAAATTGGCTGCACCTGCAGTTATGCTGCTTTGGTGTAGTTTTTATTTAAGATTTACAGCTTCTTTTGCATTTATTGTAAGATATTTTTCTCTACTCGATAAATTTGTTATATTATTACTTACATCGAGCATGGGATGGTTTTTGGTCTGTTTTTTATTTTTTTTTTTTTTCCATTATAACAGATAGTTTTCTTCTGTTTTGGTAGGTTTTTTACTATAATATTTGTTTTCTATTACAGTTTTCTACACTTCTGAATGTGTGATTATTGAAGCAGAGAGTGGCTGTAATTGCAGTAACCTGTACCAAGTACTGCAGAATTGCAGAATACTTAAGTTTTCTAACATTCAGTATCACATATTGCATATTTACAATGGTAACTAAACAGCTGTTTTTGTTTACTTTCCAGGAAGGACAGATGACCCAGGTGCCATGCAAAGTATTTGTTGGTCGCTGCACAGAGGATATACAAGCAGATGATCTGCGAGATTATTTCTCAACCTTCGGAGAGGTAACAGATGTCTTCATCCCCAAGCCATTTAGAGCTTTTGCATTTGTAACATTTCTGGACCCAGAAGTAGCACAGAATCTCTGTGGAGAGGATCACATCATCAAAGGTGTGTCGGTTCACGTTAGCAATGCTGCACCTAAGTCGGACCCGAACGGACGCATGCAGGGAGGTGGCGTGGGTGGGTACCGGGGTTCAATGATCCGGGATGGAACTAACTTGTCCAGTCACCATGGCAACATGCCGTATCAGCAGCAAGGCACCGGTGGATGGAATCAAGGCAATAGAAATAATATTGACATGCCAAATTTGCAGGCTTTGGGAATAACTGGTCAGGGTGGGGGTGGAGATGCCCAGAACCCTCTTAACATGGGAGCCCCTTTGAACCTTGGAGCCGTGCCCATGAATACTGCATTGATGGCAGCGGCGTTAAACCAGGCGGGGTGGAGTCTTGTCGGGGGATTGCAGGGGAACCAAGGTCCTGGTGGAGGGTTTGCGAATCAGAGTAATGCCTCAGGTTATGGAGGCCCTCAGCAAGGGGGTGCTGGTCCTGCTCAGGGAGCACCAAACACTGCACAGGGTGGTGGGGGCATTCTCAGCTGGGGCGGTAATCGTGGCAGTGGAAACGGGAACGGACAAGGTGCAGCCCCTCAGCAGCAGGGTACCTGGCCACAGAGAGGTCCCAAACCTGACAACTATCTGTCATAAAACATTTTATGAAGGTTGGAAACAAGCATGCATCTAGGAACTATTTCGTAACTGGAAGGAATGAAACCTTTTTAAGTAACTGTTTGTTAAAACAGCAAATTTATTGCAGTCAGACAAAACATGTCGAAAGCGGTTGTTATTTACAGTTGTCACGTTTCATTGGTAACTCGATGCTGTAGGTAGATTAGTACACATTTCTTTTTGGGGAATGAAAAAATTATATAATTTTTTATGAAACTTTATTGTTTCTGTATGAGCATCAGTAATGCAACTCATGTAAATAATATGACATGCGAGAGAAAGAGAGAGTGTATGTGTTTTCCAGCCTGCACGTATTGATACTGCTTACATTGTGTGCTTGAGAGGGGTGGCCATGTAGTTTTGCGTGAGGTTGGGTTACTAGCCCTGCTAGTGTGGCAAAAAATGCTTATGGCCAGTCTGTGAATATTGTATGTAAGGCGGTTTCAGCACTACCAAAATTTGTATGGAAAGTAATTGTTTCTGTGAAAACGTGTGTGTAACTAAAATTTATTTAAAATATTTTTGGTTGTCACTTTTCCTTTTCCATGTATTTTAATTTTCTTTGTATAGTTTTTTTTTTTTTTTTTTTTTTTTTTTTTTTTTTTTTTTTTTTTTTTTTTTTTTTTTTTTTTTTTTTTTTTTTTTTTTTTTTTTTTTTTTTGTGTAAAACATTGAATCAGGTAGAAATTTTGATTTGTATTGTCTGCTATCTGTATTTTGTTCATTTTTCCTAATCTGCCAATTTTATATCAGGCATACATATACAGTGTTGTACTTTATAATTTAAGCTTTTAAAGGTTGTTTTCATCCTTGCATCCTTTCAGAAAATATATATTATATGAGAACACTGTGGAATTGAATTTGTCCACACCATTGTTTATAGAAGTGATTGCTACAGTGATGAGCTGTAATGTATGATTCTTAGCAGTATCAAATACGGTATACAATTTTGGTAGTGTGAAACGTGGAATGCTATGTGAATAACGTGTACTGTGAAAGTTGGGATGGAGATAGTATATTTGGCATAGAATTGGTTTTGATTACTGATGAATGTTTGCTGTATTACGGCTTTCTTATATTTGATGTGTGATTGAGTTACTCTGTTATTATTATTTTATCCTCAAAATTGTGAAAATAATTTATTTTTTCTGTGTATAATAGTATATAGTCATCATTTGATGCACTACTATTTATTTTTGGTACTTTAATTTTTTTCTGAATGAATGACTGAAGCAATTGTTGTGATTTTGTTTTTTCTGTTAGACAAAAAGTTTTTTTTTTAGAAATTGTGTCGAGAATGTGTCCCTCAGATAAAAATGATGCAAATTTTTGAAAATATTTTAAAGAAATGACAGTGCATGTTGAGTTTGAGTATCCTAGATGCATGTTGAAGAACGTTGACAGTGTGATCAAAGACACAAATGTTATAAAAATTCACATGTATGTTTTTATGTGTGTTTGTTAGAAGTGTTGCAGTTCAAGTGTAAAAGTATGTTGCATAGTTTGATGAGGTTATTATTTCAGAAATATTGCGACAAATACAGTACATTTGTATGATAATGTTATTATTTAGGTCTTGCTGTCAAATGTGTGTGTTCATGATTAACAGGTGTGTGGTTTGAGTTATTTGAATTTCTAATGTGTAAATCTGTAACTTTCGTAGGTTTATTGATGTAGTTGGTACATTCAATATTGGAGAAAGTTGTTATATCAGTTGGTACTTGTATGCTTCCCGAGAGAGTGGATATCTGAGATTTCAGTGGTTGGATTTGGGGGCGTGACTGAATTTTCTGTATGGTAGATAGAATGTGCACGGATAACATCATTTATGTAGAAAATGTACACCTCACCTGATGTATGAAATGTGAAGAATGGTTGTGTGAGGCAAGATTGTGTGTAGAGATTTTGGTTTCAGGGTGATTAGAACTCTCAAATGGTGGCATTTTCTCCGAAATCATGTTTGTTTTTTCACAAGTGCATCAGAGTTTGTGAGCGTTTTGATCTTGCCATACACACCAACCAGTGTCTGTGAAAGTTGTGGTAGATCTGTTGCACTTGCGACTGAGAGTGTTAGTGGAAGTGTAAACCACATATTCTTTAGTTTTAATGTGTGAATCACATCATATGTACATGTGTGCTTGGATTTAAGTGATGAAATAAAATCTGTACGTACTACTATATTTGTTTTGTTTTAGTTTCTTTCTTCCTGGAAGCATGACTGTTCAAGTGTGAGTCATTTGAGAACAGGAAGTGTGGTGCTTGTAAGTGTGACTTGAGATTGGAGCCAGTTGAAAATGTACAGTGTGGGTCGCTAAACAAGAGCGGGTGTCTGATGGTGGCTGGGGGTGTGAGTGCAGCTAATTGGTACTTACTTGTCTGCTGTGGCAACATCATACTTACATGCATTGCATATTCTGAGCTCAAATACCTCTTTCACAATCGAGTCTTCGTGTTAACTTCTACAACACTTTTTTGCCACTAACATTTTTTCTGCCAAGTTTTTGAGGTGGTAGTGGGTGAAAAATTTAATACAAATGCATTTGAATGTACCAGATAGTGTGCATATTGTGATGTAGTCAGTATTTTAAGGACACTAAAAAAATACTTTGGAATTGGATTTACCGAGAAGGAAAACTGAAAATTTTATTTGCGGTATGACTTTGGGCTTGATCGTAATTTTAAAAAAATACTTGTGTTCATACAAGTATGTATACAAAAGCGTGCTAGTTTGTAGTGATGCAATGAAAAAGTTTAATATTGCTTACAATGTTAAAACATTAATTACTTTTGGGTTATTTACATACCAGTGACTAGAAACTTACGCAGCCTGTGGCCAGTTAAGTGACTGATCCAGTTTTGTATATGTAGTAAAGGTTGATTTCAAGGTGTTGATGCTTCAAAGAATAATTTTTATTGGTTAGGGTTTTTGAAAGACTGGTGTACATTTTGAATTTGTAGGCACACATCATCATTATATTCCTTAAAATATGATAAATAAACACCATTTATATTTTAAAAAATGTTTTTTCTCATATATGTATGTCACATTTTTTTCTTTTGACATATTTTTAAAAATAAAATGAACTGCTGAATTGACCATGTATTGCAATATATTTCAAAAAATGTCTTGGCTTTGAAAGTAAATACAGTATACTGTTTTTTGTAGTAGCAACTCGTATGGCCGACTTGGGAAAATATTTTGAGTAGTAATATTAGTTTGACATGTTAACCATCATTCTCTGCCAGATATTTTAAATTTAATATGATCATTGGTAGTAACTGCTTATTTAGTAAAAGTGCTCTATTGCTGCGGGATAAAAAATTGTAACAATGCCAGTGTAGTGCAAAAATGATTTTTTAAAAAATTGTTTTTTTTTTTTTTTGTGAATTGTTTATTTTTTGTTAATTTGAAGCAAGAAAATCATGTACCTAGTGTTTACAGAGACATTTAATTTGCTGTTTGACTAAAGTCGCATGTTGCAGTTTAGCAATATTTTGTTATTCAACTATAGTCAAATTTCATGGCGGAAGAATTAAAAGAGCTCTTAAAGCTTTTAGAATGAACAAGTGCATTGGTGCACTCGCATGACATTTACTTCCCAGAAGACTCATTATGAGTAAATATCGTTCATAAACTATTAACTAAAGAATAGTAATTTTTTTGTTTAGAAGGTGGGTCACCCAAAATTTTAACTGTTCTAATAGTTTCCATATTTGTGTGAGATATGGTTTGCTTTTTACTGTAATGAAATTTTTTTTTTTGTTTTCATAGTTTTTTGTATACTGGCATTACAAAGTCCAACTTTGTATAAAACTGTCTTATGCTAGAAAAACAAAACAACTAACTTAGATAGTGAAGTAATTCACACTGACAAACAATGTCAAGAGCTACTCCAAGACATGTATAAAAACCATTTTTTTTTGTATTTAAAAAAATCATTCTTTTTCTTTACTCTTTGTCTTCACATTCATTAGCTTATTGCATTGTTCTTCAGTGTGAAATATTCCACTTTGGTAATTCAGGTTGATTTCTATAAAACTGTGAAGAGGAGTGAATTTAAATAAAGTGGTCTTGAGGCTTTCATATCTACAGTATTTCTTTATAAAAAAATTATGAAACAGTATGACTACTGTAATATGGAACACATTTGCAAGTTCATCTCCTTTCTTGTACGTCTAGGTGCTTTTGCATTGGTTAGTAAGCAGTTATTAGCACCCCATAGTTATATATGTAGTTTTGGCACCTTAGGATTTTCCCCAAGTCTGTAATTATATTATCAATTGATACCTATTTTGTATCGTCAGTTATACAGTATAGTATATGAAGTCATCTGTCAGATGAAGATTGTTCCATAAAAAAATGTAAACAATATCTTGCAAGTGTGACTAGGGATTATTTAATGCAAAAGTTGAGCTATTCCTGGTGAGGAAACTATGCAACATTACAGGTATATGAAGAGGGGGCTAAGGAGGAGCTTTTACATGTATTTTCCAAGGTAACCCATCATCATATAGAGACCAGAATGGGTAATTACACAGATGACTGAGAGAGATACATGCTTGCAAGGAAAGTTAAAAAATTATAATTGGCTGGCTGTTTTCAAGTTTTCTTTTACTATGTAACTACGCTGGCCTCAGTAGCGTAGTAGGTTATGCACCAGTCTTACTATGCAGGTCCTGGGTTCGAATCCTATCTCGGGGCATGGATTTTGTGTTGTACCTTCACTTCACTTCACCTTTATCGGTTCTTTAAGGCCTTGTTAAAGTGCCATAAAATCCTCTCACTTCACCTGTGTAGTTAGTTTTCATTATGTAAAAATTGGGTCAAATTTTGAGCTAGGTTTTTGCTTTATTAAATAAAAATTCCAGTTGAAATTACAAAATAGTATAAAATAGCGGAGCTATGTACGGCCTTCGTTCACAGTTTATTGTTTATAAAAAGCTGAATTAGTCAAAAAGATAGTTATGTGCAGTCGTGTTACGCACTATAACACTGTTCTTGAGCCAAAACTGTTGGTATCTGAACATGAAAACCATTTCAAGAAACATCTTGAATCAATGGATCTCCGTCCATGTGTGTGCGTGCTGGGGTGTAGGAGGTGGAGGGAAGCTTGGCTACATGTAAATGATGTGTGCGTATGTGTACGTATAATTCGAAAAGTTAGAAGTAAGTGTTCTCAGAATTGATATTGAGCATTAGAAAACCCATTCAGAAATTTAATAAAATGTGTTTTCAGTTATTTGTCATTTGTACATCTTTTATTATTATACCACAAAAATAGGTTGACTGTTAAGTCTCATTTAGATGAGTGTATGTATTAAATAACCTTACATGTACAAATGCTAAAGCTAGCTATGAATAAGCAAGTTTTAGGCATATGTGCTCGTGTATTTCCTCACCATAAACATTATAAATTCCTGCAGGCAGCTTGCCTATTAAAATTTGTTTTTATTTTCCTTTGTAGCATTTTCCATAACATTTTGGAGTGCTTTACTGCAAAAATATTTAGTATGTTTCAAATATGAGTTTTATCGATTTAGTATTTCTGCCTTATAAAATGAGGTATTTATCATTTCCTATATGGTATACCTACGAAATTATCACAGTCACACTTATAAACTATTAACTAATATAATTCTATTATCATTCACATTGCTGTTTTACATTTCCTTATTTGGTTCACTCAAATATCTGTTAAAATTTGTCCCTCACAAATGTTATTGTGGGGCTGAAATTTGAGAAATGAATTGTTACTTCAAAATTATTATTTTGCATAGTTCATTTTGATAACGGAGACATTTTTGGCAAAAATTTTAATTATTCTACTTTTCTTCTTCCAAAAACATTTACTTACATAAGCAGTAAGCTCTCGTATAACATGAGGCTATATTCGTAAATATTGTGACTCATTGTTATGTTCCTGGGAATTCCAAACTTTCCTTATTTTGGTCACATATTGTGTGAACATTAGTTTTTAGGAGAATTTATTGGAGGCAGAAGTCAGGAATAATGAAATAATAAAATGTTGGTACAGACAGTAATTCACCTCATAATTTGCTAAGTTTTTGTTATTTATGCAAAAATAAATTTAAAGGTACAATTTTTTTACTTATAGGCATTAGAACTGTATTTCAGCAACTAACATTAAAGTCTATATAAATTATCAATTTGTAAAACTGCCCTCATAAATAAAATTTACATCCAATCAGCATTTCATACAGTGTTATTGTATAGTCTATGGTCGCTTAATGTATTATGAATGAAGTCACGCACTGAAAGTTGATATGTTTACTGTAAAGTACTACATTTGACACATTCAATAAATGTAGTTACTATATTAATTTTAAACACAAATGAGTATTTTTTTTTTTATTCCAAAAATACAATTTTATCACAGAAGTGACATGATGAAATGGCTGTAACATTACACATATTGAAATTACATAAAAGGTAACATTATAGGAGTTAATTTGCAGCACTTAATTTTGCCCCGTTATGACAAGTGTGTAGTATATAGATTCACCAAATAGTTCATATGTTAGCTAAATTGAAATATGCTAGGCAAGAAGTATACATATGTGTACAGTACTAATATTGACACACATAAATAACAGTGCCCAACTTCTACTTGCATGTTTGGAAAACTATCAGCAATTGGTAATATTGGTATAATATCTTTTGTGAGTTTACTTGAGAGCTGCTAATGCTTATAGTTTAGAGAAATTTTTAATTTTTTGCTATTGAGTATTCAGTTTTTTTATGTAATTGGTTATTTCACTTCCACTCTGCTAGTCTCTATAAGTAATTAATCTACTGCTGTTAGATTTTTATGGTGCTTTATTGTGGAACTCTCTCATTGAAATTTTGTTGAAATATTTTTTATATTAATTAGTTGAAACATTTAGTCAAAATAGTGCCTTGGGTGTAACAACCATGTTTTTATAAGTTTTCAGTTTCGTGATTAGTTAAGGCGAGGTGAGGCAGCACGACATCATACAGTGTGAGGATCATACCACGTTGATATGCAGGTACCAAGATTTGGGGAAACTGATAAATGCTACAGAAGTAGGTAAGTTAAGATTCTTAATCATTTAACTGATCTCTCTCGGATGTGGTAGTCCGAACGGGTGTCACAGTGGCAAAATGCTTGCTTGGGTGGGGAGTGTCAGTGTTTGTATACAAATTAAATTTCTTTATTCTGTCTATATTTCTTTTAGCTTGATAAGGAGCAGAATAAAAATATGTTCAGTAGTCATTTTGTAGTAATTGGTTGAGTTTTATGGGGATTGGGAAGGTTCATTCCAATCTGAACATAGCTACGATTCAAGATCATTCTCAAATTCAAGAGTCTTTAGAATGTGGTTTTATGCATAAGAAAATTGCTTACCCATAAATATAACATTTAGCCTGTTAATGTAAAACACTAACTAGAGTTTTAAGTGGCATCTTCAGTGAAATATATAATACTGGAGAGACTAGAAGGTAAATTATGCTGTAGCATGTGGCAGTCTGATGGGAGTGTTTGAGTATGACACGTGAACGTTACATAATGTTCAAAGTGAAATTTAACTTAAATGGAGTAACAGTGTAGGAGTAATTTTAATGGAATAATAAAATGAGTCATTAAAGACAGGGGGCAAGTTGATCTGCTGAGTGTTTTTCAGTTGAAGACCAGTTCAGAGGTGATATCAGAGTTTCGACATCACAGCACCCCCCAACTGAGCATGTTCTGTGAGTGATTTAATCACATTAGAGTTCCTTAGATGGATTGGCCAGCCCAGAATTTAGGTTTCAGGTGCAGTGAGCACCTCTGTGAGGAACTGGGATGGTGACATATGCCAGATCCCAAGCATTATTATTTGACACGTACGTATTGTAAAGTGATACTAATTGTCCTTTCTGTCATGCAGAAACAGGTAACTCCACATTGTGTCCTTTGAGGTGGCAGTAACAAGAATACAAAATGTTTGATATTTAATCCAGGGGGTCTGTATACTATCTGTTTATTGTAATTAGTAAGTAGTGTGAACGTTTGTTTTTGTGGACAAACACCATTGCGAGCAAATGTTGCTGAGTTGCAGAAAAGCCCTACAATAAAACAAAAAGCAAAAAAAAAGTGATAAAGAGAAGCCCTTGTTAGATGTTGTTAACAAACATATACTACATGCAGTTCTGGAAAAGAATTTAATAATATGCAGAAAGACAACGCAAAATCCAAAACATAAAATAATAACAAATTAATTCAGGAACATAATATAGTTGTTTTACCCAACAGTGTTGCAGAAGAAATGGTCTGTCATGGCCCAGGAGATGTGCTTACATCTGTATGATAGATTGTCTTGCATGGCTGGAGGTGTAAGTAAAACTAAGTGTGAATCCACCATGTATTAAGGGTGCCTTTTTCCACACACGCTTCAAATTTGCTGCAGTGTATTCATAAACTTTTTTTTTTTTAAGGAACAATTCCACATGTTCTCATTGTGCCAATGTATGAAAATAAAAGAGACTTTGGACAAGGATGGACTCATCGCTCATTAAAAACCATAGTTCTAAGTCCTCCAATGTAGCTAAAACCTGCCTTTTCAGACTGTCATTCTTCAAAATGTAATAACTAGATGTATGTTAACTTCCGGTAGAAATGTGTAAGGTACTGAATTTTGCTACAGACTTTCTACCAATAAAATAATAAAAAAGGATCAGTGAGAATCTTGCATGCTTGCTCAGTGCTTGGCTCATTGTCGTGAAGCGGCATTCAATGCGTGCTTCAAGGTTGCTCTTTTAGCTCCACTGCTTCTCAGTCTCTGATGCACAGGTAGGCAACCCGTAATGGCATTGGTGCATGGAAAACAGAAAAAGAGTTAAAAGTGCATGCACATGGTGCCTGACAGACTGGCCATTGAAGTTGGTAGCGGCAACTGAATTCATGAGGCTTTTGAGACGATTTTAGAAGTCATGTACACTTCACTTTCAAAATGCTTTATATCACATAATGAAGGAGAAAATTAAATTATAGCTGAACTTGATGACTAGAGCTACTTTTGTTCCTGGATTTTTTAATTTTATTTTATAAGTCGTTGCCTAGCATAAAACAGTGTTGTGTATTGTAACAAAGTTTTTATTTTTGTGGCAAAATTATACTGTTATACAGTAGTTATTTTATAACCATGGTTGGAAAATAATTTCAAATATGCTCTTTTTATAGCTAAATTTATTAGTATTTGCATCCTGCTCTTTTAATTACAGCTGGCCTCTGTAGTGTAGTTGGTAAGTTACCAGTCTATGATACGAGAGGTCCAGGGTTCAAACCCTGGCTTGGGCATGGATGTTGTGTTGTCCTTTCACTTCACTTCACCTTCATCGGCTCTTTAAGATCTCATTGTTAAAAGGCCGTAAAACCCTCTTACCTCACCTTTTATTTACCATGAGAAAGTATGACAATTTTAAAAGTTAAATTTTTATAGTTGGTGTACATAAATGTGTTCCAAGGAGCTTAATTCAAACAAACTAATTTCTAAAACCTTAAAAAATATATCATGGAACTTAAAATGTGTTGTTAATAAATGTGCACTCTATCACAACTCAAGGTAAAGTAGCATGCTCCAATCCCATTAATGTTTGTTGTTGGACAGTATAGCTTGTGAACACTAGGACTGTTTCATGAGGATATTCGGACATGTCTGTATTCAGAGTTAGACATCACATGTTCGACAAACATCATGGGGATGTTATTTGAAAATTTAAGTTAGAAAATATGCTAAAACAAATGCCAGGTAACAACTTCTAGCTGTAGAAATCTCTTTTACAAATGGGATAGAAATAGTAAATATTATTTAAAGTTAAGGGTTGATTTTTAATATTTGTTAAACAATTAGGGATTTAAATAATTAAATTATCTTTGTGGACCGGCCACATTCTTAACATGGTAAAATATCAAAATGTGATATGAGTTGCAATCCATTTGAATAGTGAGAAAATGCTCTTTGTAAAGTGTTAATGAAATAATGTGATCACCAGTTATAGATTGAAATAGTAAGATGTAAAAAGAGTATTTGAAAGAAGAGACATAGAAAATGAGTAAAATGCCACACTAAGGGCCGATACTATAAACCTCTTTTGAATGACAACCAACTGCTATCCCCATAGAGAAAGCATTGGTGAGCAGTTGGTTGTCATTGGAAAGAGGTCTATAGATATGGCCCTAAAACTTGTTAGGATGGCTTATGGTTTAAACTGACACGAACTAGTATAATATTTTGACGTGTTTACCATTACCTTTTTTGTTCCAGTATTTGTAGTGTTGTAATGTATTTGACATATTTTAGTTAAATTGATTAATTATTTGTTTAAGTATTTAACCACAAACTTGTTTAGTTTAGTTATTCAATTATCATTAGTCGCTTGTCCAACTTTTATTTTGTTGAAGATTTTGAGGAACTTTATCACTTTCTCATAGCTGCCAACTCTTACGATTTTCCTGTACAATGTACGATTTTGCACCCTATTGTACGGTTGTACGATTCATGTGAATTATTGTACGATTTTCAAGCTTTCCAATTTTTTTCCCGTTTGCTTAGTTCATAAAGAAATCTGGTACTGAAATCCCATTATCTGGTACTGAAATCCCATAATGAGTAATGTGATATGTATATCTGACTTACAGTGTCGTATACAATAAAGAAAACTGTAATATTGTAGTTTTGGGAACTAGCGTGCTTTATTTATAGCCATTATACTATATTGTTCACTACAGAGTACCGTATTATTCACGCATCGTACGAACGTATCCCGAACTTTGCCGAACACACCCGATCAATTGCAGTTGTCATCTTTGCTGAAAATGGCTGTCGTGACTCGTGCAAACAAAAGTCACGAGACTGTTTCAATTTGAAGTGGCTTTCCAATTTACCATTTCTCTGTAGTAATTGCTCAAGAACATGCATACAGTCTTATGAACTGAAAGAAACTATCGTTTAATTCATATTTTTCCAGCAAATGTTGAAGTGCACGTCGTAGTTGCGTAGTGTTTGTAAACATGGTTTTTGACCAGGTTAAATGTATCATTTTGTTATTGTGACGGTGTATTTTAGTGCCAGTAATTGTATCGACGTCGCATATTTAATAGTCGTGAAACTTAGGAATACTGCAACTTTCATGTCTGGAAAATACAACTTTGCAATTTTTACAGTGACGTTTTTATACAATTGGCAAACCGTGCGGATGTAAAAACTGTTCAAAAATTTAGAGTATGTGGTATTGTATAACAGATTAAATACTCTCATATCTGCACGTTCAATGATGTACGATTCATTTCTCAAATCCACAGTATTTTCAGTGTCGGAGAGTTGTGGTTAGATGTGCCAAGTGTGATTAAATTGCCTAATTTGCACTCTAAGAATTTTTCGTGCATTTATGGAACTGTGAAAGAGAATTTAAAAGCTGTATTACCAGAAATCGTAACGTAGGGGCCTATCTATTAATGTATTAAAATCGGTAAAGTTTGTAAACTTGTAGAAACCAAAACTACCTCTACTAGGTTTATTTAGATTTATATGAATATTTATATTATGAGCAGTATTTATGATAGTGCAACAAAGTAAGCCTGATTTATAATTCATTCAGTAATTTCCCTGTTAATTTTGTTTTCTTTATATTATTATTGCTCTAGGGAGACTGCAATTTTAGCCACGAACACAACGTATGAATAGTAGTCAAAATGTTAGGTAATTTTATTAATTATTCAGCATATTCTAAATTTATTTTCCATACAACATATTGACATGTTAACAGTGTAATATTTTATTTAAAAAATAGCCAGTGTTTTAGTTCTATGGCATTTACATACACAACACGTGAAATGCCACGACTCTACGCAAAATTTTACTCATTTTGAAAATTGTACTATTTCGGAATCCTTGAGGTTGGCAGCTATGCTTTCTCTGTGATGGAGATTTGGAGGCCAAATAAAGGGAAAGAAGTAATAGCATAATGAATGGGCTTGACGAGTAGTTTCTTACAATTTGTGTTGTATTCTTAATAAGAACCAATGAAATGAATGTTTTCTGCTGGCTGAAAAAAATAAACTTGCCAGGTTCTTGTTATAAAGTACTATTGTAAATTTAAAACGGTGTACTGGATGTCTTTTTTAAATGATAATTTTAATTTATCACCCTACATATTTTCAGGAATTCAGCATATTTTATGTGGCATTTAATGTGGATATTCAGCAGATTTTTAAATTAGTATTTAACTGTGCTCTATTTTTTTCAGCTTGAATATTTGTAATACAACTAACTGAAGAGCAAGCCACCATTTTAAAAATGCACAGAAAATGTGGTACAGCTATGTTGTCAACTATAAAATGATATCAACTTTAAAATGTTTGGGGCAAATTAAGTGATGTGAAACTTCTCAGAAATATGCCATAAGTTACAATTAAAGTTATGGTTGGAAAGTAGAATTAAATTTCTTTAAAGTACAACAGTTTGAAGAACATGCATTTTGTTGACCAAAGGAAAAATGTTTCTGTGAACACCACACATTCCACTCTTACTGTAATTAAAGGTGTTACATTCATTCATACATTCTCTTTCTCCTTCTTCTCCTCCTTTCGTACCTTTTCCAGTTTTGTTTTAAAATATGGAGGGGATGTTCATCTTATATTATAAATGATGAAATTATTTTTGGTAGAAAGTGAGAACTGTAATTGTATAAAAATAAAAATTCAGGTAAGAAAAGGAACAAATTGTTGCCTGCAGATATTTACTATACGCTTAAAGGACTACCTGCTTAGGAGCTCTGATAATAACAACGATAGTAATTTACATATTAAGTTTCATTGGGTGTAGCTGTTTCAGTCACTCTCGGACAAAGAAATTTTTTGCGTAGACACAGGAATTACGAGTTAGTGCTTTAAAGTTTTTTGGATAGTGAAAATACTTATTGCTCACAACTGTTCTCAGGGTGTTGGAAAAACAGTCAAAAATATCCCATACTTAACAGTATGGACAGCACTAGATAAATAAAAAATTCAGTGGTGAGGCTATGTTGGTTCGACAGATATAGAGTGAGTATTATGGTAAATTGTTTCTCAATCAATTTCAAATATAACTCTTTCAAACAAAAAGTATTTTGTGTAAAATTTCTGGCAGAATATGATAAACTTTCTTTAAAAAATTTCCTACAACATACCATCCTAAAATTTAGATTTTTTTCCTTCATTTATTAATTTCTATTGCATATTTTTTCAAGAAATCAAATATAGAGGTTTTTTTTTTTAATTTGAAAATGTGGTCGTTGAAAAGTTACTTTAAAGCTGATTTCCCATTTATTTAAACCTAGTGATTCCAGTCTTAGTAAGCAGAGCATTTGAACATATTTTGGCAAAGTGGTCAAATTTCTTACCGTAATGAGTCTAAGTAGTAAATAATAACTGAATCTGTGTTAAATTTAGGCAGATGTTCACTTTACAGTTAAGAACGTCAAACAGTGTTGGCAAACACAAATATTTAACATCAAATTGGAAAAAAAGCCTTAAATGTGACGGAAACTCCCTATGTGTGGAATAATGACACCTCGTAAAGGAAAATCTTGTCAGATATGAAACTTGCGAAAAAATTGTTCTCTGCCAGTTTCTGCAAGAGCTTTAAAGTGTATAATTTCCTCCAGTTTATCTAAGGTAGAGATAAAAGAAAATTTAATGCATTCTAATGAGTGTAATGTTCAATATTATTATATTGTTTAACATTATTGTATTGTACTATTTTGAGAAAAATTAAAATTTTGTTTATATAGGACCCAGACAATATGTTCTGGAAATCAGACGAATTTGGGATCCAACAATTCTGAATGATTTTGGAACTTTAGTTGTAGCAGCTGCACGCTTCACAGAGAACCTCCGGTTCCATACTCCGGACATCTTTTGTGATGTGCTGGATGTTGCAGCAACACCACAAAGTTTGTAAGTATTATGCAACTTTCTCTGATGTAAATGTGTTTCTGTAGTGATATGAATAATATAAAATAGAATATTCTTGTCCTCTAACACTTAAATGTACTTCCAGCCAAAAGAAATATACAGACTTTCAAAATGGCCTGACATTGCTCTGTCTAACAAATTACATCAGCACCGGTAAAGAAAACTAATATGACTTTCAAGTTATCATCTTCTAACTTTGTAATGTTTCTAAAGACAGTGGGACTTTTTTTTACACTTTTCGAGGAACCTGGTAAGTTGTTATAAAATGCAGAAAAATGCAAAAAGATGATAATTTCTTATTTCAGAGCTGCAAATGGGAACACAAGAAGTGGGATTAAAATGTAGAAATGTGTGAAGTCTAGTGGTGTAGAAAAGGGCTGCTATTATACTTGCACTTCGACCATGCTTTCATAATAAAACTTAACATGAGCAACAAAAACAAACAGGATGTTGTTGACACTTTCTAAATCTGGTTACCACATGGAACACGACAAGGCAAACAATGATGTAGAAGGTTTCACGGAATACCTTAGGCGGTGACACATGCAAACCAATGGGTCAAAAGAAAAGGAACAAATGAGTGAGGAACAAACTTAAAAGAAAACTGTTCAGTTTGGTTTGTGAAACATGGCATCGCTGAAAACTGTCGCCAAATAAGCTAGGCCTGGGATGAAGGCTTTGTTTTTATCCTGTATTGCTGCAGATGTCGCAGAAGACAAAGTAATTAACTACTGGTACATAAATACGGAAATTAAACTGAAAAATCTGAAAGTGACCAAACTGAAAACGAAATATGACTCTTATGTTGCTGATCAAGAATTGAGTTTGAACACATATTTAACACTGTTTTCTGGCCCTCCGGCTGCCTTATTAGTCCTTTTTTACGGAAAACTTCAGGAAGCATAACTTTTTCCGCAGCAGAATGCTGCATCTGATCCAGATGTTAATTTTAATCAGACGGCGGGAGGCATCTCTTAGTTATCCTCTAGCTCTAAATAAATACTGTATGGGAAGGGTACCAGAGGGTAGGAAATGTACCCCGATTGCAGATTTTTGACTAGAAGCCCACAGGCATCTGCATATCCTGATCGATGACATGAAATGAAGCTCTACAATGAAGAAGTGACGGAATGAGAAAAACGGGAAAACAGGAGATCCTAGAGAAAACTCACATGTGAAAAACCACCAAGGGATCGAACCCAGATCTCCCTGGTGGAAGCCAAGCCATCTGACAGCTCGGACACCCATGGCCCCACTTCCTCTAGATATAATTTATGCAGATCTGCCTAAAAGATAATCATCTTTACTATCAGAATGTAAGGGGTCTACAGACAAAAAGCTTATAATTTGAGGTAAATCTTTTGGTGTCTAATTACCATATTATTTGTTTAACAGAAACTTGGCTAAATTCTAATAGCATTGATTCCCATTTCTTTCTAAGTATTACAATGGCCTTCGCTGCAATCGGAAATATGGTAGACTATTTCTAGGGGAGGAGGTGTGCTGATTGCTGTTAACTCGCTTATGTATCCCCAAGCTGTCTTGAAACTGGATTTTCATATTAATAACCTTGATGCTGTTTGGATTGAACTTACCATAAGTTATGAAAAAACTCCTTATAGGCAATGTGTATTTTCTTCCTCTACTTGCTGTTCAAAAGTTTAAAAACTCTTTAGATATTCTTGAATCAAAACTATCAAATTAACATTTTTATAAAATGATTAACAGTGTGTTATTTAATAATGTATGACTATTGTTTACATCATGATTTTTTACTTTCACCTGTAAGCACGTGGCTTATGGAAAAGCTGAAGTGTGAGCTCTTCCGACCTGCATACATCACAAAATATGTTTCTAGTGTTATATGATATAGATAGATTAAACATAAAAAAAAAGTCTCATCACAATTTAAATTGTATTAGTTTGTTTTTATGACGAACTTATGTATCACTTACAAGGGTGGTCCTAAACTTTTGTTTGGTACTGTAGTGTGTCTTCGTGATCTGATGGAATTCCTAACTGTGTAATTAAAACCAGTGCCGAAATCTTTGTCCTCAATATACTATCTGAGGTTATCAGTACTAGTTTGTCTTGCAATATTTTTTCCAAGTATGTGGAAACAAGCAAATGTAATTCCGGTTTTAAAAAGGTAATAATGTAAGGTACTTGGCCTACACACCCTATTTAATTTTTCCAAATTTGTTTGTTGTGCGGAATTGTAGCTTCGTGTTGACATAAACGTAACGTAACCATAATCTTAACTTCCGCAACTTTGAAATACGTTTGTACGTAGTTTTCGGCGTCAGCATAGGTCTAATGGGATCCTGAGATGCTTCGTGGAGCACTAGCTATAATGGAAGGGTGTAGGCTAGATGTCGCCTGGTGCTTGGGAAACCGGGCTTGCTGAATGTAGTGCATCGAGATCACCGAGTGTTAGAATTAAGAAAGGACATGTGGGTAGTATCTAAGTTGCAGAGCCAGGACTTGGAACACCTCAATGTTGGTGTAGACCAAGGCAGGAGTACAGCAGAACACTTTCAGTTAAGCGAGATGTGATTTCCACAATAACTTATGTGTTAAACCTATTAATTTACGAACGGTGGGCTGAACCGTAAATACGAGCAATTTCTGTTAACAATTCGAGTGTAATGTGTGACAGGCGAGAGCATTCAGGGCTAAGGAAAGTGTAATCGTGTATGTGGAATCATTTGTTAATGTTTTCATTCAATGGGGGAAGCCATCTTGTAACTTTTCCTTCTTGTTAGTTGCCCAGAGATATGTACAGTCTCAAGGATCGCCGAGCGCGATGGAGTTGTGTAAGTAGAGACTGGGATAATGTGTTTTCTCAGAAGGAGCAATCATTTCAATGAGTTTAGGAATGCTCTCGGTAGGTAGAATGCTAACCTATGGAGATCGTGCTGTGGTGCGCCATCTCTGGGCACTTCCGTAGAGAAGTGAGGAGGATGCTGGGAGTCCAGCATCCCGGATGTTTTTCCTTCTTAGCTATCTGGATGTCGAAGTGATCGGACGCGTGCCGGAGAGGTCCCGTGGGCGCACGTGCCATGGAGATCCTTTAACATCGGGGCTATAGCATTCTGTTTTCTGGTAACGTAAGCCATCTGGCTGCGCAAATAATAATATTGATCCAAATTTAACTATTCTTTTGCAGTATAAATTGGATGTAGGTTTGAGGTGAGAGCCCACCATGTGTGTTGTACAGGGATCTGTAATGGTGTTGTTGAGATTGAATCAGTGAATTTAATAAACATTGTGCGGCCGAATGGTACTTTTATCATTTATTGGTAATAACGATCTCTGTGTACCCCTAACAAGGTAAATATTTAGAGAGTTTTCGCTCTTCTCTTCTCGTATCCACGACACTGAGGTAAGAACTTGTGACTCTACCACTGAAACTACAGCTAGCTGATCGCATGTTAAATCCAATAACATTCTACGGGCGAATTACCGAGGGTGCGTTTGTGGGAGCACGTGGTCGGCGTGGGCGCAATGAACTGCAGTATATGTGTGAAGGGGAGCAGTGCCACCACAATAAACATTATATTTATAACCTTGATGCCCTATCTATAGGCTTATCTCGCTCCTATGTACATTTTCCAAAGTTATGGATAGAATTATACCCAGGCATATTAATTTTCATTACAAGAATGTAATTTCCAGTCACCAGCATGGACATGAATGAGATCTATGGAGCTGTTGTATCGAGAGGTCAATATGATGCTACGTATTTTAATTTTAAAAAAGAATTAGATACTTGTCAACATTCCAGCATTCTTCGTAAACTTAGGACTTGATTGTTCCTATGTCAAATGTGTTCAAAGCTATTTGATGGACAGAACTTGTAGTGTAAAGTAGCGAACATCTATTCCACATGTTTTCTTGTCGTCTCTGGGGTCCCTCAAGGCGGCACATTGTCCCCTCTTTTATTTAATGTGTTCATTAATGTTTTGTACAACAATTAAAATTTGCTAATTGCCTATTGTGTGCTGGTGACCTAAAAATATTTGCTAAAATTGGAAACATATCTGATTGCAATAAACTTAAAACTGATGTTAACTTAGTACAAAAGTGGTGTAATAATAATCTTATGAATCTAAATTTTGAAAAAACTAGCTGTAGCACATTTACACATAAAAATAATCCTATAAAATTTCTGTTCAGTAACTGCAACATTAAGCGTAATGGTAATGTTCATGACCTTGGCATATTATTAGATAGTAAACTTTATTTTCATTTCCATGTGGATAATTTAATCTATAATTCTCAACAAACTTTAAGGCTGGTCAAATACGTCACGAAAACTGCATATTCACCTAATTCCTTACGCTTCGGTAAGGTCGAAGTTGGAAAATTATGTTATATGGAATACCATTACAATCACAGACTTGAATCGTTTGGAGTCAGTCCAATATAAACTATTTAAATCTGTCTACATTAAATTTTTTCAACAGGTAAACCATTTTAGCTACAGTATGTATTGATATTCATACTAAATTGAAGACTACCACCTTACTTTCTCGTAGAATTGTAAATAATACAGGTATAAAGGTGCCAAACCATATCAGTAGGATTTTTTTTTTTTGCGTTGTATAAAAATAATGACTTAATAGCTGTATTAAGCACTTTAATGAAATTTATGGTTGGACATACTGTATTTGCATTTGCCCCTTATATGTTTATTCTATTTATGTTTTCTAGTGGATTTTAGTCTGAATGCTGCCTTGTTTGTGTGAGATTCTACTATTGGTCGTATAGCTGTTTGATAGTACTTCAAAGTTAATAATGAAGTGTAATTATTATCATTATTATTATTACCACTGTCACCACCAACACCACACCTGCATGTACAGTATTCTGTTAACACAAAACACCATCTCACCCTAATTGGCAAAATCTTCTTAAACAAAAGAGAAAAAAAAAAGATATAAATTTGGGAACCTAAAAGTAGTTATAGATCATTCTAGTAGAAGCAGCTATCAGTACATGTGAAACAACAGAAAAGTTAAAGCTCTCAATAGTACTAAACTTGTCAACTGGTGGTCAAGTTGTCAACCACTTCACACATGAAAGTAATAGCTTTAAACAAGGCATCTACATCACGAGACCTTGGAAATTATTTGGCACAGATTTGCAACTTATTAACTTTCTAGCGTACAGGAGTTATTTAAATACAGTGGCAGCTCATGGGTACGAAAGTTGGTGAAGTGGCAGATCATTTGCTAATGGTACACTGATCCCACCCCCCCTTCCCCCCCCCCCCCCAAATATTTCTGTGTTCGAAATTGTGCTATTTAGGCAGCTTAGGTGTGTTATCATAAAATATATAGGTGGTATTTGTTTTAACATTCTATTGATAAAATTTTATTGAGCAAAGAATTTTAACAGATACCTTTATGAAACCCAAAAACATATCCACTCAAAATCACTAGTATACTGTAATTTTAATACCAAGAGAATCATAACTTGCATTACAATCCACAATCATATAAAATATTAGTTATATAGAGTAAATAGGTATTGAACAGGGAGGGTACCAGAAGGCAGGGTAAGGTACCTCGATTGCAAGCTTTTGGCTGGGTGCCCGTTGGTATCTGCATAGCCTTTAGGATGACATTGAGTAAGGCCATTAGATGGGGAAGCGACGGAACAAGAAATGCGGGGAAAACTAGAGATCCCGAGAAAGCCCGCCGGCCAACAACAATGTCCGCCACGTTTCCCACATGCTTAAGGTTGGAAACCATCCTGCTGGGGATCGAACCCAGACTGGCCACTCGGGCACCGTGCTTACTACAGTTTTTATAACTATAATAATTAATTTATACCAGTTAGTGTTTGTCCCACACCAAATATTCTGTACTTAAATTATATACGTATACAACATTAGAAATTATTTCTATTAAAGGCAAAATTAAATTATATTAGACTGTTTTGTAAACTCCTCCATAATATCTTGCTCTACATAACTGTAATAGGAATGTATGCCTCAATGTTGGACTGAAAGTGAATATTCATTAATTATCATTGCATAAACACATCCCAGACCTAATCGCAGTAAAGCTACAGGGAAAAATCTAAACACCTGTTTTTCACATGAATATTTGTGTCACTTTAGTGATATTTCATATGCCAATGAAAACATTCTGCAACGTTAACGATCTATAATGATTTAATTAAAATGAACAGATCACTCGCCTCATGTTTATAAGTCAGGTAGATACATATTTCCTTCAGTGCTGCAAATATACACTGATCATCGCCCTTCTACTGAAAGAAAGCAGTTCCTATAATAGTGCAAACAATATCGTTTACAGGATTCATGTTTTAGTAATTACAGAAACCCTGAGTGAAAGATAAATCACAACATATTGTATGAACACGTACAGGTCTGGTCAACATGGCCGGTTTACTGGCTGGCAAGTCCTGTTGTTCATCTGGGATTGTAAAATACTGGCCCCGTAGGGTAAGTTTCCTGCCTTGACACGGGATGGTCGCAGCCGTCTGTGCTTCAACACCAGTTTAGAACACCAGTTCACAACCACAATTTCCGTCGAAAACTATCTATATGAACATGTTTTACTTCCTAGTGCTGTGCTACAGGTTCAAAGCGAAAAACGCGTCAACGGTGGAGTTGCTGCGTATTCCGGAGGCACTTGTCCCTTAATGTAACATCAACATAAGAAACAACCTTTCTGTTTCGAAAGTTACGAAATACTGGGCAGAGAAAAATAGATCTGATGGAAAATTGTTAATGTAAACCATTTTATTTTGATAAACTCTAGGTAAAGCTGTGCATCAAATGCATCCATTGCGAGCTACCACTGTTTCAATGTTTCTCTAACCTTTGGGTGTGCATATATATATATATATATATATATATATATATATATATATATATATATATATATATATATATATATATATATATATATATATATGTATATATATATGCACACACCCCTACCCCCCAAAAAAAATTTTTAAAAAAGTACTTGAAATTTTTGGCCGAAAAGAGTTTAAACTCTAGTATGTGTTGTAGTGTATGTTTTTAGTTTTTTGTAAACAAGAGAAAAGAAATACATTGCCATCCCAAAACTGTAATTTTTTTTTCAGGTGGTGCAAGGACGATTACAATGTAGTTGGAGGTAGACCCTAACATTCAAGTCCATGAAGAGTAGTTGCATCGTAATAAAATACTTTATTTTGTTTTTGTGTATAACAGTATTGTCAGAAAAATTAGTTTAAAATTGGAACAATCATACTACTTTATGTGTGGTAAATTCTTTTGACTCTGCACATTTTTGGTACTGTTTGTTGTGTATGATTTTTTTGGTGAAAGAAAAAAATTTCTGGTGTGATTAAATTATTGTTGTAGTAGATATGGTTTTATTATTGTACTTAACTATATGGGTAGGTTTGTTTGATTTTAACATTTCTCTTTTGATAAAGATACCTGTAAGCTCCATTGTGTTGACCTTAATACCTTGAGACTTCCTAGGTAAATAGGAGGTGTACTTTGGTCGGCAGTTAACAGCACTAGGGCGCTGAGGCACCAAGTTTTCAGGAGGAGAGGGCGAGGAGAAACTAATTTCATACTGTCTGCAGCAGCTGCCAGGTTGATTGTAGCAGACCTAAAAACATTTGGTACGTGCTTTTATACACTACATAAGTGTAACATATTTGTGAGTAGCAGCAGTTGATCTCTGGAATATGTATGTACATATAATTTTTCAGGATAGCCGAAAACTATGATCTAAAGCTGTCACATTTTGTCTTTGTCCTATCTAATATATTTAAGGTTTAGGCAAATTATTCAGTTTACCAAAGTTAGTAAAAATGTTTTTAATTTGGTAAGACGAGTCAATAGAGTTTTATGGCTCTTTAACGAGATCTCAAGAGCAGATCGATGTGGATGAAGTTAGGTAAAGGGGCAACACACCAAACCTGGCTATGGAGCCAGGACCTCTCGCACTGTAGACCGGCACCTAATTGACTGTGCTACAGAGGCCAGCTTTGTTAATTCGGTAACTAGCGAGATAATTGTAAACAGATCTAACCAAAACTATGACTAAATGAAACTAAAAACATCAAAGAAAAATGCACAAATTGAATATTATCTCTCTACATAAAACTAGCCGGCCGGCTGCGGCGTTGCCCACGTGAAATTATGTAATGTAATCAGTGATTCTGGATAAAATATGTGATGAAGACATTTAACGGCTTGCGTACTCAATAACAGGGAACTATAATTAACTGTCTTAGCTCAGTGTAAAGAGTGCGCACAATATGCTCATATGATATCATAGTAATTCCCATCGCAAAGTCTTGCACTGGATACGAACCCATAACCTCACCCCTTCCACACCACATACTATACAATACCTGAGTGAATGTTAAAGGGATGCCGTGATAATTCTTTTGTATGTAGTGGCTGCAATCCAAAGAGGTTTTATTTATGAGTAGGTTGGCAAAAAGAAACAACTGTTGAGTTATTCCTCCATGATCATTCTCTTTTTTCGGGAGACTACCATTTTACAAACATTTTAAAAAACACCCCACTATATGAAATGGTTTAGGAGAAATCACGTATTAATGAAAAACACATTTTACTGCTTTTCACCCCCCTTGATTTTTGAAGTTCGCAAAATTGAAAAATTTGCGAATATGCATTTCTTTGGGCAATATTATGAAGTTAAAAAATTTATGATAGCATTCCTGCTTAATGATACATCAAGGGATCCTTTTAAAACTCATTTCACCTCTTTTCACCCCCTTAATTACCGAATTTCGAAAAATCCTTTCTTAGTGGTTGCCTACTGGGCAATCGGAAGCTTCCCTCAAAATTTCATGGTTCTAGGTACAGTGGTTTGGTCTGTGCGTTGATGAGTGAGTGAGTGTGTCAGGACACTTCATTAAGATGAAGTGCTACATTCACTCTCTCTCACTCAACGCACATGAAATTTTGAAAATTTCTTCCTCTAACGCTGTAGGCATCCTCTAAGAAGGAATTTTTCTAATTTGAAAATAAGGGAATGAAAAGAGGTGAAATGTGTTTCAATGAATCTGCTACAGCGCTTAAACTCGTTACGGTGATTTTCAATTCAGAGTACGGAAAGGCACATTGCCATATTTTTTCAAAAAATTTAAAATTTAGGGTTTAGGATTAACTCATTAACTCCCTAACTCATTGATATATTGGTGATTTTAGCTTCAGAATGAAGCTTACGCAGAGCATAGTGCTGGGCGAAGTTCGAAAATTTCGAACCGAACATATGGGTTCGGTTTGAAACGTCTTTAAAAATGTTTGAAGATCTGCACTTTCAATTTTAAAAAATACATTTTTCAAACGGATATGCTACGACACAAATGGGGAAAAAAAGACAAGAAACACGTTACGGCGTACAGGATAGTTAGCATCGCAATCCTGAAACGCAAAAGGTTTTTATGTTTGTGTGTCCAAAATATATCTGTGTCTGCGTACGCATCTACTGTGGAACGGGCAAATATACCTACATGAATCTATTAAGTTAAAATTTTGTAAACCCCACTTCAAACATTCGTGATTCATTTTCCTTATTTTGCGGGAAAAAATAAATAGGATTGTCGTGACCAATTGGCCTAATTTTCTATCTACACAAACTTAAGTTATCTTACCTTTCATACGAGCATGAAATCACTAAGGTAAAAAAAATGTAATGGAATGAAGTCGGACATAACATAACTGTTTTAAATAAATTCTTTATTGAATATAATTCTGCAGTCGGTCTTAAACGTAAACACGGTAAAAGTAAACATAGCACTGACAATGATCGCAGTATGGCGGCCACGGCGTCACAATTTACTGGCTACCAACTTTAGTTATTTACAGTTGCGTCTGCTAACTTCTGTTTATGAAACTTAAACTGCTATAAGAATATAAAATTTGTTACTAATTGTAATGGTTAAATAACGTGATTCACTTTCCCAAATTTATTTGTCGTGCACTAATAAAGACTGCTTAGTAAAACGCAATATTAACGTAATTTTTTTTACCGTACGGTGTACTGTAAAGTATTATTTTTACAACACTGGTAGCTCGCTTGGCCGCCTATCATTGTACACGGATGTTTGTTGTGTTTTTTCGTTAAGTACGCTGTGCTATATTTTTTCAGTATTTTGTTAGATCATACATTATCTGCGATGAGTAGGCGGAGGTGTTGGTCCAAACTGCAAAAAGGTGAGGTTACTTTGCAGCAAACTCATTGTATTGTATAATGTAAACTTATTTTCTTTTTGGCAGTAGTGTGTAATGTATTATAAACTTTTTCTTTCAAATCAAGTAATTCAAATGCCATAAAAATAAGGTAACATATTAAAAATTTTTAAATGAACTTCTTCATACAGTACTTTTAATTTTGCATAACAGTACTACAATATTTATTATTATTATTATTATTATTATTATTATTATTATTATTATTATTATTATTATACCTTAGTTCGTTTCGGTTTGAAACTTGAAAATTGAAAACAGAGGTTCGCTCAGCTCTATATGAGCATGGAGAAATAACTTGAGGGTGATACTTTTTGCCTACGGGGTCAATGTCATACACAGTCCTGCGTTCTTTCTGTCCGAAATGGATTCGCCTGGCAGCAGTTTCCACAATGGTATTTTGATCATAATGATACACATATCTCTTTGGGCATATTTATACACATTTTTTATTTCTTAAGCATTCTGACGGTCTATCATCGCGTAGTTGTTTGGAACACTTGTAGGATGTTTTAGTTTGAATCCTGTGTAATATAAGGTGACTAGGAGCTGCTGTGATATTATGTATGCATATATTAATGGTAGGTGGCAGAAGAGTTGACATCCTATTTGATGTATGAAAATTTTAGGACGACTTCCCCTTGTAGCATTAGGCACCCGCTAAGGAGTGAAAAGGGGTAAAAGTATTTTCCCAACATCCTCAATATCTCGCAACCTGACAAGGTAACATTATTGTTTGTAAAAAATATTTTTGCCATTTCCTCAATATCTCATTAATACGATTAGCTATGGTTGTAGACAAGGTTTCCCGTAAAAAAAATTCCATGCGGGTAAAGCAGTGGCCAGGCAGCTAGTATGTGACTGTAAATAAAATAATGCGTAAACAATGTACTGCGGACATCACATTTAACAATATATATATATAAAACACGTACTGTATGAAATATTTATGCATTTTTTTGTCCCCACCATCTTGTAGACCCTGAATAACATTATACTGTAGATGTTTGTAAAATCCTGGTGATCACGCACCTAAACCTTCCCTTGGTTAATATAACCTACCCTACTGCAATGGTGAACTTTAGAAAGTGCCTAATGATAAAAATGTCTTTGTAATACTGTGATGGTCAGAGAGAAGATGGAATACTATAAATCAAAGAAAGTTTTTTATGTATTGTTCAAATGGGAGACCATTTGGTAATGTCGTCCAAAGGATGAAAGTCGAGCATTTTACTGCCACAACGGTTGTTATTAACAACGATGAATTTACAGTCAGTTTTCTCAAGATGTAATTTGTTACAAATTATGACAGTCTAATATTTTATCTTCTTAACAAACTACCACTGCCTGTGCTGTGCAGTTTAGAGGTAACAATTGATGTTTCCTATTGATTTTTTAATTTTATCTTTGTTAGGGTAGTGGCCATATGTTAATACTCGTCAGAACTTGTGATGATAAAAATTTCAAATGAACAGCTAAGTACAAATATGTAGGATGAAAGTATACTTAAATGTCATTATTCTGTTAAACTATTGTATACCTAATGTAATACTGTTTGTCATATAATTTATCATAACTTGACCATACCTTGGAACAAAGAGACTGTTTGTTGGTACGGCAGTAATAGGTATTGTGACGTGCACTGGCACGTAGCACTTAACTTGGCCTCTTATCATACAGTAATTTCAATTTTTTTTCTTAATTAATGTTTTTTTGTTAATAACAAATTAAGTAGGCCAACGTAACAGGTATAAGGATGTATACGGTGGGATCCAACCTATTAATTGGGGATGCGAGTAGAGAAATTTACGTTAAAATTTTCTTTTTAATTTTAAATTTAACTTTAAAGCAAGAGAAAAGTATAGAATTTTACGTGTCAATTTTATTGGATTTATATCGTGTTTGGACTCATTTTAAAGCTAATTTAATTTCAAGCAACTTTTCTGAGTAAACTTTTCTTATTTTTTGCCTTGTTTAGATTTTGTTAAATTTCAAGTAGCTTATTAGCTTACTTCTCCTGGAATAGGATTTATGTGGCAGGCTAGTAGTAGTTCTCGTGCTTTCGAAGCACGTACAGAGAAGTGCTGACTTTTAAAATTTCAAATAAGCTCTGAGCTAGCCAGTGCTTAGATAGATTTATCTGGCAGGCAGGTCAGAGTTCACTCGCTTGGAGGCACGAACAGGGACGTGCTGGAATGCGGGGAGTCTGCAGGGCGTTTCTCGACCGACGTGGGTGGTAGTGTCGTGTGCAACAACACTGAAAAGGTGGTGATCCGCGACAGATTGAGGACGCTGCACATCCCCAATTAATAAACTAATGAATATTTAGCTGGTAGTATGGAGTAAAATGCGTTGTAAATTTATCAGTATCTATGTTACATACAATTTTTAGGTTATAAACGTCAATTAACCAGCTTTTTAGGCAAGTTGGATCCTGATGTATCCCTCCGCCGCTCGGCCGAGTAAGTCAGAGTGTTCGCCCGGGAGTTTGAGTTGAAGTGTCATGGCGGGACAGGGAGGACGTGTACGGGAGCGCTGGCGCGGGGAAGTCAAGCCTCGGGGGCGAAATTGCTCTGATTAAATTTCATCTGGTTTGAAATTTTACTGTTCTCTCTTGTACTCAGTAGCTCCAGGCGTGCCAAGGTATAGCACCATATAGAATAGTATAGCCATCTTCATGAGTGAAGCAAATTACGAGTACTAAGTTTGTAAACCGCAATACCGTGCGCGTCTCTATTGTCTTGGGCAGACACTCGGGAGTAGTTGTTT
>PNEQ01069796.1:0-32422 GCA_003012365.1 Medauroidea extradentata | reverse complement strand
CACAGTATATATAGGCTGTTCACTATAAACTGAGCACTCAGCAGAACTTGTAATTAATTAAAAAGAGTTACGGTATATTGGATTTTAACTTTTGTGAGTGTTTAAACGTTTACACTGGTTTTTAGTTACGCAGAAGTTTTCTTATTAATAATAGTACAGATACCTGCAGAATGGCCAAAATTAAACTTAATGGAGTGCTCACTTCATCGTGAACGGCCTATATCATTAAACAATCACTAGTAGTAATAACTGAGTTCAACAGGTCGTCAATGATATCATACTGACTTTTGCAAAATAAATGTATTATAGGGGAATTAAAATACTGTATAGGGAGTACACCTCTACGCATGACTATAAGAAATTTTCTTATTAACAGATGGACATCAAGATTTATTGCATTCTTCTAGTAACCATTATAGACTACACTGCAACAGCATCCAAGGATGTGTGCTGCTGCGATTATCGGCAGCCAACTGCTTCCATAGGCTACTGATCTCCCCAATAAGGCAGGGGGTCCGGGGGTTCTTCCCCAGGAAAATGTTGAATTTCAAGGTTAAAATAGTGTTATTGAAGCAGTGTTAGGTGTGTGGACATTGCATATAACACTGGTAGAAATATTAATATTTTTTTAACATAATGTTCTTAGTTATAAATTTAATAAATACAAAACCTTAAAACTATAACACACATAAGTAGCCAAGTCAATATTTAGTTTTTTTAGCTACACAATTTTTAATTTATGAGGTTTGATAAAAATCTTATGTTTTAATTTAATGAATATTTTAGTATTCATTTTTTTGAAGCATTAGAAAGCGTGGGAGATAATTTAGACAAAAAATTAAAAATCATTAACTTATAAACAGTTTAAAAATGTTTTACTAAAATATGGTAACTTACATTCTTTGGTATTTTATGCAAATGAGTTTTGTAGGTGTATTGTACATTCCTAGAATACTCCGATTCTGCTACAACAATTGTAAAATAAAACTAGCACTAGGGACAAAAAACTAATATATTAAAATTTCCTAGTTTATGACCAGCAAAGCAATAGTATGCACAATAAATATCACAACAAACTACACACTCGAACCTGATTAAGTACACATCATCATAACATGTAACAAGAGGGGTTTTTTTTTTTTTTCTCCAAAGAAAATCAATAAAAATTTTTGGGAAGTTGTCTTAGTATATTTTTAAATAGGTTTAGGCCTCGAATGATTTTCAAAGTGTGCACATGTTCATTCGTCAATCAAATGTTACCATAGTTTTGAGCTCTTCAATAACATATGCCACCTGGATGGAATTTGCAAGATTCTGCTCATTATAAGGAAGCATGAAATTTGGTCTTGTGCCATTGTTGATCTCAACTTGGTTTTAACATGGCACAGCTTGGAAAATCCTCTCTCGCAGGAACAACTAGTTACAGGAATAACAGCAAATTTGGCCAGCAGTTAGTAGAAGTTTTTGTAAGTTTGGTTATGGCTGTACTCAGATATATCCATATGAGCCAGTCCTTAATAGTTTTCGGAGGATACTCTTCCCCTGTCTTGCTTCTCAGCAGACGCATCTCAGCTTGAAGCTCTGAAACACTCAAGCAAAACTTGTAACTTAAGATCTGAACATCGTTCTGAGTGGAAGCGAGTCTAAGAGTTCTGCCAGTAGCAGAAATAATTTCTTACTGTCTAATAAACAACGGAAAAAAAAAGTATCAAATAAAAAAAGCTAAGATTTGAATTGTGCATGATTCCACAGTGTAGATTTTCTGTAATTAACAACAAACAAAAAATGTAACAACATTACAAAAAGTCACACTCACTACCAGTATCTTGTCCGTCATCACCACTGATCTCGTTTTTCTTCAGACTTTTGAAGAAGCATGTAATCGCTTGTTGATCCGAGGTAGACGAGTTTTTCATACTGCAGAATTGAAAGTTAAGACTTCACTGTTTATTATATGGTTTCGTGAATACAGCATCAAGCCAGCTAGCTGGATGCTGCAGTGCGCATGTGCAAATTCCATGAACTGAAGAAGGAAACAGTGTACAGTTTTATGCTTTAGATATTTCCATTCCTTCCTTTCTCTGTGTGTGCGTCTGTGTATGCATGTTTGCGAGGGTTACCTGTAGATACTTCAGAGTTCCCATTGTTCACGTGCTTGTGAAAAGAAAGTTTAAAGAATTCTCCAACACTTCTAAAGGACTTGCTAACAAGATTTGTGTCGACACCTGTTAGACCTAATGGGTGGTCCTGTGCATACCCGGACCACCCCGTAGCTTCGCCTATGACTGCTTCAACCTGGTATACAATAAACGGACTGTTACACAGACTTCCACTTATGCGTCGCCACTCAGCAGCCAGTCTCCATAGTTGTTGAGAAAGACTACTGTAGCGCGTCTGGATTTACGCTACTTTATCCTACCGAGCCATCCTGATCACGGCGCCAGAAAATGTAACAGAGCTACATGACCACTTATCCTGGTCATGGCACCAGATGTAACGGGGCAGGATTTACGCCTACATTGTCTTACCAACAATCTACTGGCCAGTTTTGATTGTATAGTGGTTAGATTATAATACTCTGTAGAAGGATACTCCAGTAACTACTCCATGTTGACGTAACTGGTTTAGTTAAAAAAAACTTCAAAATTTTTCACCAAACAGTTTTGCTACTACATGACGTTAATTTCTAAGATTTCACGTAATCGCCAAAAGCTTTGAACCGACACTCCCGGGAGAGAACTGCTCTAACACAACTACCGAAAACTCAGATCAAAATTTACATAATTAAGTCATGCCATAAAAACAGTAAAACGAAAGATAAATGAAAACTATTCTAAGTTCCGCCACCACTTCCACTCTGACAAGACATCATGTCCCGCACAATCATCTTTAAACATGCTCAAGCAAGGAGTAAGTATGGCTGACCCCCGCCATGCTTGTTCTCTCCCTGCAGCGCCTCTGGCGGTCATCCAGCGCACCAAGGTAAAAACGTAACAGAAAACTAAAACAGTACTACACATTAAATTAAATATAATGACAAATTACAATTTTGTCTAGTAAATGGCCATACCAGACCTATATTTTTATTTTATTTTTTGTCTACATGGCGTAGTGTGGTCCTTATTTAGTGTTTTTTTTTGCTCCTTTTACTATTACATTTTCTATTTAATACTGTGGATACTTATGGTGAGCAGGCGACGTGCCAGTTAATATGATTGAGCTCCCCTGAAATATTGAGGCCTTGTAGTTTAATCAACCAGTGTATATGTGTATAAAGTAACCACCCCAGTGAGAATTACACCCATCATCGACTACCATTGCCCAGCTTAACACCAAAGCTAATACTGCCCTGAATCAGTGCAACCTGAAGTGTAAAGTTTTTCTTCAAGAAACAAGTCAGCAGGTATAACAATGTGGAGGTTTTTATTTTCATTAAATTTGTCATATGTGTATCTCTAATTTTACAATATTAAAACACCAAGAGGACTAATGTCCATACCGTTAATGAATTCCATTATTTGACAGTTCATGAAAAAGTTAGGCAATGTAAACAAAAACATTATGTATCCTTCCGCCACCATGTGCTTTCCAGCTGACAACCAAAACATGTCAGCAGTTAAGGTATAGTATCATTGCAATTTGCAATAGAATCCAAAGTGTTGTGATTTTGTTTTGGTTATTTTTAGATCTCAGACAAGTAAGGTACCGTATTTACGCGTGTATAACTCCCTCTTTTTTTTTTTTTTTTTTTTATACTAAAAACCAATGTCAGCAAATGAGGAGGCTGTTATACACGAGACAATTTGAATAAAAAATTTTTGTACATAAAAGAAGTTGTTGTAGCCTACTACAATAACTCTAGAGAATGAACACTTATGAATAACGCATTTTAACGATCCCTTTAAAATACATTTTTTAATTTAATTTAATTTGTTTTCAGTACTGGCTGCACAAGTCTTAGTAGGGTTAGGTGGGCAGTTTTAATAGAAAATTATTTCATATTGCAGCAATGGGTAGCCTTACTCTTCAGTAGTTCAGTTAATATAACAATTCAAAATTTTACGTCATTTATTGTATATTTTCGTAGGTATGCTAAAAATTTTAACATTTAATGGCATTACAAAAAAACATATGGGTAACTTATCTGTTTTTTATTTCAACTTTACACCTAAAAAGTTTAAAAATAGTAGCTTATTTGGTTAGAGCATACGACAATGTAAACAAACATCTTTAAACGAAAAAATATATATATATAAATAGTCCTACATGAAAGAATTAATTCAATTATTTTTCTTGTTGCCTTCAATTTGGTCCTGCACTATAAAATCATAAAGTAGTAGTTTTAAGTTTCATGTAGCAGATTATCAAAAAACTTACCTTTTGTGGGTAGGGCGTACCTTCGAAATATCGATGTTTTTATCAAAGTCGTGCAACTCGCAAAACTTGTGTAAAAAAACTTAACATATTTTTTTGTAGACTACATAGCAAAAATTTGCTCTCTCACAACCTAAACGGAAATAATATACATATCAGCAAAGAGCGTTAAATAATAAACATACATGGGTAGGACTAATTTCACAAATCAGTTTTAAATCTTTTGGTAACATATACTTAAACACACACACTTTAATGGCTGGGAAATACATAGGCTTAAGTTTTCTGAACTTTTCTCTTGGTAATATGTAGGCCTACACTTTTGCAGCCGACAGGCACAAAATCTCACGTAGACTTCATATTAAATGGTACCACTTACTTGCCGTACATATTATAAAAACGCAGATATTTTCGTACAAAAATAATTTATTAAGTCGGCGACTTGAAAAAGCATGTTTACATATACACCCACAACAAGAACCGTACAAATACTGTATAACACAAATTCCATTAAAATAAAAGGTAGACAACATTTTTTTATTGTCTGTTGCACTTTTCTCTGAAAGAATTGCCTGCTTCTTACTGAGTGAATTTTTTGTACATATGCCACGATGCTGAAAAGCTGAAAGTTTTTCCAGTTCCCTCTTCTGAAACGCGTCGTAAAATATCCCGTTGTCATTGGCGATTACAGGCCGTGTATTTTAATTCCTGCATTGCAATATATTAAATATATGCACAGAATTTATGACAACACCTTAAAAGAAAATAATTACAAACACACACGGTCAGGAAACACGAACACACGAGAAGCTTACGTAATGGCGTCCTTTGTTTTGGTTGCCGGTACAGGTCTGTTGATAATAGTGCGGTTGTTTGTAAAATAACTATACAAATCATACAGTCTGAATAGAATAAAATAGTTAACTGACTAATGCTGGATACATAACCATGTTAATATATTACTGTTCCTCCAAAATGCTTACTTATTTTTCACGTATAATACACACTTCTTGAATGTCTGCGGTGGAAGTTAACCAATTTGTCCGATTTGTTGGTCAGGGCTGCGACTACTGCTTCCTGTGGTTTTAAATGGTATGTTATTCTGCACGTGTTGAAAATATTGGTAGCATGAACTGTCAAAATACAGAATTCTTACATGAGCTAGACAATGTAAACCTGTGGATCTATAGATACCCTTCCCCAGAAGGAAGAAGATTGTAAGAACAAAATTTAGTAATAATAATAATTAATTACGGTTTTATTTGTTGTAACTCCAAGAGTGGCAGTCTAATTTAAATTCGTACACTTATATTTTGCTGCTCCTTAGTGTGAAACAGACTATGTGGACATGATGGCAAGCCGATGTTAGTAATATCTATGGTAACTAGTTTTTTTGGCATGTGAGGAGATATCCATTATTACTAACCACGAGGCCAGTTGATCTAGATAAGTCATCAATTGTCCCAGAAATATGTTCCAAGTCTAATTTTAATCGTCAGTTGAAATCCAGCATTTTTCATCTAGTGAGTTTTTGTCATAACTCTGCAAGTTAAGATGTTATTCATGATTTTCGATTTCAGTAGGCTCTTGTACTGAGTACACTAACCCTCCTAAACCACTGGTATTTGTTGCTCCAGCTAGCTCAACTTTGAATGCTCAAATTTGTTCAATCAGGGTCCGATAGTAGGGATGAGATTATTGTAAAATAATAAAAAACTGTTCTTGGCTACATTGTTTACTTCAAATTTGAATTAAAAAAGAAACATCTGTTGGTATATATCGATCAGCGAGCCCACGTGGTTTCCTCGATCTTGTCAAGCTGCCTTGCAAATGCACCAATTTCACCCTGATTGTATACAACTGATATCTCCAATCTGTCACATCTACGACTAATTTCCCCCACAAAGCTACTTTGCTCCATTAATTTCCCACTGAATTCTGTTACTAAGTTTTTTAAGTATGTCATTTCTTTGTTTTACTGTTTCTACCGCTTCTTTAGTATCCCACAGCCTTTCACTCGACACCTCAATGAACATCTGTTGTGCTGAGTTTAATTTTGAACAATTTTCATCTTTTTCCCTCTCGCTACAATAAGCCTGTAACCTCTCGGCCCATTTCCTATCAGTCTCCTCCGTTATTTCTTTTACTGTTTCCCTTACTACCTCTGTACTCTCGTTTTGCACCTCACTCCTAATTTCTTTAATACCTGATTTTCTGCACGGATGGTTTGCATTAATGCAGCAAAATCCATTCTGCGAGGTTTCAGTTCAAGGTGTTCAATAAATCAGACTCTCTATATTCCTGTTCACTAAACAAGGATCCCCTGATCCTAAAATACCAATAGGCCTACCAGTTGGGCTGTCCCCTGTATTCATAGCCTCAGAAGTGGTAGTCCCATCCATGTAACTCATAACAAACGAAAATTATAAAAAGAAATAACATGAAGGCACCACCCTTACAAAATATGCCTATTATTCTACCCTTTACCTACAACCCTTCTCAGTTACTGCTTAGGCCTATAACCACTAGGTTTTCTCAAATCAGTTTTTCTATTTGTTGTAAATACAAATAAACATTGACACTGACTATTAGTTACTACAATCAACAATTATGAGCATTATTCTGGACCCCTTTTCCTGTCGTACAGACATCTAAAAAGAAATACTCTTTTTTTTCACCGATTCCAACTCCAAAACATGAATGTTTACCTTAACCATCTTAAGAAACTGCGCATTCAGAAACGTTTCTACCCGTGGGCAGGATTACAATCATTCTTAACACCCTTTTCAGCAGATGTCAAATAACACAAACAAATATATGTATACATATATATTTTGCCTGATCAAACACATGTACTGTAAATTTAATGCCTAATTTAAATTACCTTAACTAGTTCACTAGTTTGGCTACCAAAAACACCTTTCACATTAGCACTGCACCTTACCTATATCAAACATTCACGCCATACCTGTGTTAAGGTTCGGAACTAACAGTACATAGTTAGAAAAATACACTTCAACCACTCAGCCAAACACAAGCCTTCTACTCACGTCTACATGCCTGCTGATATTCAAATGAGACATAGTTGCCCGGCATCACCAAGCTCACCTGTGGGTGCGCCTGGTTGCACCCCACCTTTATTTTCTTTTTAGGTCTTGCACTGGGCTGGTTGATCTCGGTACTGGCTCGCTGAAACCCTTGTTCTTCTTTCCACGTCGTACATTAGTATCTAAGGCATTTTCCCGCGCACGTGGCTTGCTGCATCCTTTCTCTTCTTCACTTGCCGTAACACGACCGTATCTTTTTCACTTTTATTATTGCATCCCTACTAGTCGCCGTGCTTCATTTATTCCGTTGACTCCCCACGTTGATAGAAGCCAAAAATGTACTGGGTACACTATCCCTCCTAAATCACTGGTATTCGTTGATCCGGCTAGCTCAACTTCGAATGCTCAAATTTGTTCGGTCGGGGTCCGATAGTACGGATGATGTTATTTAAAAATAATATTTAACTGTTCTTAGCAACATTGTTTACTTCAAATGACTAAAAAAGAAACATCTTAATATATATCGGTTGGCGGGCCCACGTGTTTTACAACACTACTTCATTGCGATTCTCATCCACTCTAATTAGCTTGGGATTCAATTCCGTTAATCCCTTTCTTGTATATTGTGCTGAGAGATGACAGTACAGCTGTTACTGCCTTTCACGATAAACGGAAAAGTTATTGTTAGAAAAAATTTACTTTGAATGAATAAATATATTGATCTGCTATATTATTTTCCCAACCAGTCTGTGCCAGGTTTGGTTGAACACGTTCCAGCTGTTAGCTCGACAGGTTCACTTTTTGTACACATGCAGACTTCGTTTGGCTGACATTTCAAACCTAAACTTATTATTCTATACAGGATCTGAAACATTAAAATGAATTAATTCGTTGTAAGTTATTATCATTCTGGAATCTAAATTAAATTGACATACTCTCAAACCTGTAACTAAAATGTCTCAATTACAATAAAACAGAAAGAGTTTTGCACAAGTACTCACAGGATGGTACTTGCAGATAGAAACACACACACATAGGACGAACACATTTCTCCGCGGACGCGCGGTCACAATGTTTCGCAGACTACATCTGCTTCATCAGGTGAGTGGTGTGAGGTGTGCCTCCACTCACCTGATGAAGCAGATGTAGTCTGCGAAACGTTGTGACCGCACGTCCGCGGAGAAATGTGTTCGTCCTATGTGTGTGTGTTTCTATCTGCAAGTACCATCCTGTGAGTACTTGTGCAAAACTCTTTCTGTTTTAATTGTAATTAGTAGCCTAGCGGCCTTTCCCGCCATTGTCCTAAAATGTCTCAATGTATGAGAACTACTAATACCTTGCTGTTTTCATTCCTTTAAAATCTGCACTAGTGAAATCTTTGTTGTTAACCATGCATGCCTTAACAATGGGAAAATGAGCTAGATTTTACAGAAACAGATTTTTTTTTTGTCAGTGAAAGATTCCAATTACACAATAGTGCCTGGTGGGCGGCGACTAGCCAAAACAAGTACGGCTACAGTCATAAATGAGTTAGCCATTAACAGGGTGGCGAGCAATCGGGAAAAAACAGGGTATTTAAGATGTCTGGAGAAGTCAGGGAAAAGTCAGGGAATTCTCTAAACAAAAACCTGGAATTTCAAAATTCTGTATACAGTACGAACATTTCCGCAGGTGGTATTACAACATACCATTTTCTTGGTACACATACCAATCGGCAAGTGCCGTATATCTTTTTGTACCTGTATTGTAGTTGTGTGGAACAGCATATTTGACGCGAGGTACCATTTTTTCGTCTAAAATACTTCTGTCTCTCCCCCCCCCCCTCCCCACACCATCCATGGTTGTGTACCAGAATTTTCAGTGGTTGTCTCCAGTGTTGCCAGACCAACGGTTTCCCTGACAATGTGTTGTGATTTCAAGTTTCCACAGTGGTAAAAAGTTACTATGCCATGGTGTTTCTTGCGTACTGTTTGCAAAATACCGTCAATTTTAATGAAATATTTAGTTATTACAGTGGGTTCAAAAAGTTGTGTTGTTTTTCCCCAAGAGTTTGTAGTAGAAGTTGAGGCACGGACTTGGCAACATAGGATCCACAGTTCACTTTTGTACTTACCATGCGGCATGCTGATACATTCGTAAATCTTTGTCGGTTGTTTATTGTTTACTCGGCGCGGCGCGAATATTTTTTTCTATGGTTTGTACAAGTATTAATATCTTCTGAACAAGTCTGAAGTCTGTGGATTTACATTTAAATTGTATTTTATATACCGTACCACATAATGAAGGAACACGCGTGAACATTTTGGCGTGTGAAGTGACAAAGATATTTTAAAAAGTTACAACATAACGTGATCTCGTGTGTGTTTATGAAAATGATTAAGTGCATTAAAAATATCTGGAAATGAATGTTCAATGAGTGTTATTCCCATGACGTAATTTATTAAGGAAAAACAGTCATGACAGGAAGAAACAGACTAGTATTGGTTAACAGATCCTACTACAGTCCATTCTACAAGATCACGGACGGAGACACGTAACATAGAAGCGGACAACGTAACTCCTTCTGAGTCAATTCTCCAATGGAATGCACGCGGACACGGATAACTCACGGAAGAACATAAGGAGTCATCTCCCAACTCTTCCATGTCCTTGAATACGTGTGGCCAATAGGAGAACGGCATTTACCTACTACTATGTTAGTCATTTCAGTTGTAAGTTCATAAGAATTTTGACTACAATAGTTCCGGCTGAGAGAAAAAAAATGGTGAATTTTGAGGAATTGCTTGTGTACATGGTAAAAGACTCCGAGGAGATTTCGAGTGCAAATTTTAAAAATTATAAAATCAAAAAATAAAAGTGGAAAATGATTGCTTCAACTATTAATGAAGTGATCAACAACAACTGTATTCAGGTAAGCTAGCCCTGTCCGAACACTAATAAGTTAGCTTGATCTTGGTTGTATTGTGTGTCGTCATTTGTCTTGATACTCATTGGTCAGAAATTCTTACATTACAGTTTCATTGGAGAACAATTGGACGGAGAGTTGAACGTGTTCCGATTACGCTTCCGTGATTCACTTCTGTTTTGTCACGCTTCCGTGACATTGTAGAACGGGCTGTTGCGAAGTTCCTGGTGATAACTCTGTAAGTTGCGATGTTTATTTTTTGCTACGCAACATGGGCCGGCATTCCGTTATGAGCCACATTGAAGGCTGAAAACACTAGGTAGGCTGGGAGTTTAAACTCTGGTAAAGTAGGCCTAGATGCTGCTTTTCAAATTTGTACCATGTGAAACAACAATTATTCCAGATTAGTGTCATAGCAAAGGGACTTCAGTCACAGCGAGATAAGATAAGTTATTACATAAAATTTAGTCTTGCTTCTTATTTCATGGATGAAATGAGTTAAATGCTAGAAGTGAAGTTTGTTTCATCGAATCATTGAACAAAGTTTCGCTAAAACAACAGGTGCACATTACAGTATGTTATTAGGATTCAAAGAGTGATGATGTAGTGACCAGGTATTGCACGTCTGTTTTAGGCCACTTATTAAATGCTTTTAATTCTGGTATCGCAAGCTTTTCTCTCCATAATTTCACAAGCACAGCATTTTAAAAGTGGAAAGTGAATTGACATAAGTGAAAATTGTAGTATTAAAATATTCCCAGGACTTTGTTGCTTTCTAAATAATGAAGACATGATAGAATTTCTACAAGGTGAAGTTTTGTTGGTAAGTATGTAGTGTTCAGCTTCACAAAGAAGAAGGTAAATATTAAGTATCACTACTCATTGTGTACCGGCCAAACTATTTATTTTAGACATAAAGTTTATTGATGGAAAATGTTTCTAGAGACGTTCTTAGTAATCCTATGTAATTTTTTGTTAGGTTAGGTTAAGTTATATTAGATTACAAACATTAAATTAGATCACAACTAACCTAACAAAGAATTTTACGTTGGACTTTTAGAAACATTGGAAATAGTCCTACATAAAAAATGTATTGTGTTACCTAACTTAACCTAACAAAAACAAAAAAGTATGTTTGCGTAGGACTACTTATAATGTCCCTAAAAATCTTTTTCTTTATAAACTATGCATCTAAAATCAATAGTTTGACAGGTACACGAGTAGTGATTCTTAATATTTACCCAAAAAAATTTTGTCACGATAATACAACCTGGTTAATTTTATTGATATTCTGTTGGTCAGGGAAATAAGAGCAGCTGACCTGGAAAAGTCAGGGAAATTTCTTTACAGGTTTTGCTAGCCACCCTGAAACAACGTGTTTTGTTTACGGCAGCTGAAAATATTGATGGCTCAGTTTAAAAGGGAAACAACTTAAAAATTGCATTTTTGAGTTTGGCTCACTAACAAACTAAGTGCAGTCTTCTCAGTTGGAAAAAAAAAACTTTATTCTGACTGTCACTGAAGAGGTTAGAAATTGTATTTTTTTTATTTTAAAGTGCGATAGTTTCAGCTAAGGCATATTATAAACATTTTAAACACCTTGAATAGTTGCCTCTATATTTTTGATTTAAAGTAGCAACAACCAAATATGTTAATCGCCAGGTTTATCGGTGAAATGGAAATCTTTATATACCGGTATATGCATTTTTCTCAAAGCTGGGAATTTTTAGTTGTGTCCCTTTTGAAATAGGCTATCAAATTATATTTTAAAATCTGAATTATTTTAAAACTACGATGTGCTCTTAGCTATTGCTTTGCCTGGCTGCATTTGGTGCAGAAATTATTCGGAAGAATCATGAAAATATTTTTAAAAATTTTCTAGGAATTTTCTTTAGCAAATGTCTAGTACATACAGGCATCTTTCTTGTACGTGAAAATTAACAACGTAGAACATGCTAGCTTGTTTGCTACCTAATTGAATGATCCACATGCACATATAAATACATGTGCATGCATGTGCACAATCATGAATACACAGAGTACACATTTATGTACAAGAATATGTAAAACTTAAAAATTTTACTAGGTACTTTTTTAAATGTTGTTTTTCAGGTTGCTGGATTATCCTGCAACAAATATCTTGCTAGGTGAAATAAAAATAGTATTATAGTTGTTTTTTCATGTTACGTATTGTGTAATAATTTGGATAAAATGGATAAACATACTGGTAACATTATTTTCTATTTCATTCTTCCTAATTTCTGTCAGTTTTAACAAAGAAAATTGTGTTTGTTGCAATTTTTGCAGAGAAAACATTTTAGTAGAATGTTGCAAAATAGGTTAGCTTGGTTCAAAAATGTTGTCACTGGTACAAAATTGTTTATGTTGACGTGTACAAGAAAGATAGCATAAAATTTAACTGTCCTATCTCACACGAAGTTTTTTAAGTTTGTTACAAGGTGAACACCTTCTTCTACAAGAAAGATGTGTGTATGTACTAGGGCTCTACTGTAGTTGTATTTTTATAGAGATAGGGATATTTATTTTGCTTTATTAATGCATTACTGTATAGATTTGGTTCAGAGAAGTTGTTCAGTGTATTTTGTCAGGATGTCTTGGTGGTCTTGGCATTTAGAGTTTATTACACATTGTTGTCTGGTTCTGCCTCTTGGGACTTGGAAGCAGCAGGTAATGCAGCAGGTTCATTGGTCAGAACTAACTGAATTTCCCTTGTAGCCAACTGTTCTGCTGCCTGAAAAACACCATCAGCATGGTTCACTTGATAGAACTACTGTACTTGACATGTTGTGAAATGTTTAGGCACTTCCCTCTACCTTATTTAAATGTGAACATAATATTTTTTTTCTATTTTAATCTTTACTTAAGGCAATGTGCCTGACTTAGTATTGGTTCATAAGGTCTTCAGGATTACACAACAGGATTCAATAACTTGGTAATTGGGGACATGAGCATATTAAATTCAGTTTTAAAAATTTAAGTATAAAATACAGTCAGGAATTTTAAAGTAGAATTTTAATTAATTTTGTTGATGTAACTTTTTCGTGTATGTTTCATATTTTTTGAGTTTTGGCAGTTTTTAGTAGTTTATTAAATTTTCGTGGTGAAGTGAGTAACTTCTTGTGTTGCAAGCTTCTCCAGGCTGTAGTATTTCTGGCACAGATGTTGTGGTCAATCACTTGCTTCGTGAAATTTCTTCATGATGTAGGTTGTTGACGCATGTTGGTCTGCCTTTTCAGGAGGTTGCTTAGGGTATTGTGCCGCGAAAGTAGTTCCGCTGGTGTGCATCTTTCATCCCAAATTAATATATTTGTGCCTGTATTCATTATTATTTTGATGTAAAAATTATAAATTCAATATTTGAAACCTTTTGTTTTACCTGTTATGTGTAATTTCATTTGCCATTTTTGGTAAAATTGGATTCTGTTGTATTAATCAGTCGTGGGTTGACCTATGCGTGTTCGCTGCATGTTAGGAGAGTTGTTAGTTTGACTTTGTCGGGAGTAATTGTTAGTTTGACTTGGTTGGGAGTGGTTGTGGGAAGCTGGCATCTCGCGAGTGTAGATGAACAAACATGTAGTTGGACGTAACCTTACTCTTTATTTCGCAAAACATCTATACCGCCAGTAAGATTATCCTACTCCTGAGCTATCCATGGCAGTGCTACAACTCATCAGTTGATGCAGCTGAAGCAAGATTCATCACAATGTCTCTTGAAAGTCTTGGTTGGGTTATCTAATTACATGATTAGTGTTTAATTGTATGTTTAACTGAACATTGAGTTAGGTAAATGTGATGACCATGCAGTGATGTTTCTAGATGCAGTTAGCTTCATCAATATGTTTTATTTTCACAAGCTGGTAAAAGAATAATTGGACAAATGTAAGAAAGACTTGTGGTGAAACTTCTGTTTTTCTTCTATTGTAAAATTGAGCTAGGTGACACAACCATAACATGTTGAACTTGTATTCAGGAGGACTCTGGTTTGATTGCTTTAGGTGAATGCTGGGATGGTTCTTTAACAAAGTCCATGGCTGACTCCTCTTCTAGTTCCCGTTGTACTAAGTTTTGTGTCACTGTCTCTATTGACTTCTCTGTCGATGAAACATACAGCCCCCTTACCTTACATTCTATCATAAATGGCTTTTCTTTTAAGAAGTATGCAAACTTCATTATATGTATGATTCTTCACAAAGAAAAATACACTTGAACTATGTTCTAAGGCTACATTTTAATTAATAATATAATATTTTGCAATATTTGACGTCTTGATAAACACTATTCCCACCAGTCGTTTATTTATGATGGCAAACAACTGTTTATGCTGTACTTATTTATTTTAAGTTATGTCAAAAATTTATTTCACATTTCACTCTGGGAAAACTATAAGCCAATTTCCTCCGCCACCAGACCACCCAACCATTTTGCTGGATGTATTTCATTGACATCTTTATGATCTGGCCCTCTACAGAAACCAATCTCACTGAATTCTTGGAAAACCTCTCGAATTCTCGTGGTCATATTTACGAACACATCCAATATTCCTAGATGTTAAGCTTACACAATACCATCATTCGCACCAAGCTGATCAATAACATAACTTGCAATACCTCAATTTCAACAGCTACTACCCACACCATGTCAAAAAATCACCACCATACAGTTTCACCACCAGAGCCTTACACACATTGTTAGGGGCTTCCTTGAAAACATAGTTCACAACAAAATCCACCGAGCCATTTCCAACACAGAGACGAAAATCAAGGCGACAAATACAGATATAACTCTAATTATTACATATCATAAAAACATCAGCAAACTGAAAACTATTTTAAAATCTGGCCACAAAAACCTTGTTTCTGTGCCACAAAATAAAAATCTGCTCTGTAAGCCTCCCAACTAATCTTCAAACACCCACCAAATTTCCGTAATATACTAGTCCATCCAAAACTTAAGCCAACCACATCCAACACCACCATAACATCAGTGGTTCTCATCCTTACAATAAACCATGCTAAACATTGCAACACAGAATACCTAGGCCTCACCACCAACACACTCCAACAAAGAATTAATGGTCATTGAGCAGATACAAAAAAAAATAGATCTCTTTTTTTTCTATAAGTAAAGAAAAATGCAAACTAAATGTAAATAAGTTCTTGCTGGATGTCGCCTTGTTCAAAGACGTTTGGTTTTGCACCATTATCAAACTTTATACACCTGTTTTGTATTGTAGCAATTCGTTTTGTCTAGTGCGGTTTCATATCACTTGGAGCATTGTTCTTAGTTTCCTACTTGTTTCCACAGTATAAATCACTATATTCCTCCAGAAAAAGTCAGAAAATTTATTATGGTAACCTTTTTTAAGCTAAGTGGTTTATTTCTGTATATGTGAGAACACAAAGTTGCGCAGAACAGAGATAACATTCAGTACTGCATTATTTTTGCTACTCATCTAGTATTGCGTCATCAATGCCAAGAAGGCATTTATGAAAATTCACATAACTTTAGAGTAGAGCAAAATTTCAATTTGAATTATATAAAACATGATCTGAGTGAAGTTTGCTAAACTCCAAAAAGTGTACTGAGCTAATTGCTTACACGAGTTCAATTACATCTTGGCCAACTTATGATTGACGTACTGATCACTTGACCATAAAATCTGACTTGTTAGAGCACGTTACTTTACAATGCCGGAAACTATTTTATTTAAAATGTTGGCTAAAATTATTGTCTGGGATTGCTATTGTTTAAGTTTCACAAATTGGCTTCAAGAAACGTACAGTTCTAGATTAATAATTTTATCTTTGAATTATGTACCAGGTCCTCTTAAGAAGACCAAAGAAAGAATGTTCAGTAACGTAGAGGAATAATTTGTTGGTTCATCACACAAAGGTGATACAAAATGTTTTATAGTCAAAAGTGCAGTTTTTCTTGTCCCCCCCCCTTCCCTCCCTCCCTCCCTCCTTCCGTCCCTCCCTCCCTCCCTCGAAGCACAGTTCTGTCTTTAATATAATTCTTGTAAAAAAAAAAAATATTGGCTTTTATATCTTTAAATACTGTGAAGCAAAGAGAGAGAGTTTGCAGGTATGTTAGGAAGAAATAATTAGTAGGTGCGGTTGGACAACACTGATTTTAATAAATAGGGGAAAATGCCTAGGTTACAGTTGTTTTTGCCAAGTGTCGTTTATCTAAGAAACTAACCATGATGATGAGCAGGGACTAATTGTAAATTAACTATAATTAATATCAAAAACATAAGAAATGTTTGTCTTAGTTTTTTGATAGTAATTTGTTTTGTAGTTTATCATTCTGCAAGGAAAAAAAGTAAAGAATGTTCAGACAATGTACACTAATTATTTACTTGTCAGTATTATTGAAGAATTTTTATAAATGTAATTTCAGTGTACCTCTTAAGTGTAGTAAAAAGTAGTATATTTTGTTATGTAAGAAATATTTTAGGAATGTATGTATTGTGTACAAACCTGTTTCGGTGCACTAACAGTGAGTATTCCATCGGAGGAAAATTGACTGGTCAGTCCAGCAGGATCCACATTGGCTGGTAATCTGTATTGGTATGTGAAATGTTGTTGCAGGAAGTCTTTATCTTCTTTCCTCTGTTCATGCTTCGCCCCAACTACTACATCTTGACCAACAAGCCTGGTTTTTATCTCTTGTGGTGAAAACTGCTGCAAGCTGATGTACATCTGTGAAAATACATTCATGTTGAACTACAGTATGTAATAAGTTTTGTCTAAGAGAACAATTTGTGATACGAAGGTCTCTAGCATTTGGCCAGTTAATACATACCTTCTAAACATGTTTTTACTTTGTTATTGACATGAAAAGACATTATGTAACCAGTTTTCAATGCTCGTGGTTTTTTTAGAACTAACTTATTGCACTCAGATTTGCGAACTATATATGAATTAAAGTACTAAAACCTGCTTTAGAGTATTTGTCATTTTATTTGTTAGCTTGCATTCATTTACGTGTACAGGATGGTTCAGAAATACTTTTACAAACTTGGAGAGTGAGTTCGTTATACTATAACAAGAAAAATAGTCCATAGAAACATAGGTTCGGAAATCCCTAGTTTATGAGTTATTAATGCAAGTTTATTTCATTGTGTTGCAAGGTAACCAGTAGTATAAGTAACATTAGATAAATGGATAATGGTATGAATTCAAGTATGCTGGTGCCCTCATTTGTATTGTCAGTGGTGGATGTGGTAGTGTTTGACAGGATGTGACAGTGCATGACCCGACATGTGCCTGTGTGTGAAGAAGCAAGAGGACATAATATTGAACATTTACCATGATTTTCCAAGTTTGACAGTTTCGCCTATGCTAATGTCGGAAACTCATGGTAAATGTTTGAAATGACGTCCTCTTGCTTCCTCACACAGGCACATGTTTGTTCATGCACTGTCACATTGTCAAATACTCCCACATCCACTATTGACTATGCAAATGAGGGCATCAGCATTCTTGTATTCATACCATTGTTCATTAATGTAACTTTACTTACTGTATTTACTCGCGTAATCGCCACATATTTTTGACTAAATTTTAGGCCAAAAAAATGGGATGTGGCCTTATGAGGGGTTTTCAAAAAAACTACCTTCTAAATATTTTTGGGATAAAATTAAACAAATGTGCACTTTTTTTTTTTTCTATATTCACTCATCCATAGCATGACCATTTCTCCAAAAATAATGAAAAGTACTTTGGGGGTGCATAGTAAACATAGAAAAATTAAGAGACTATAAAATCTTGTTAATCCATTCATATGCGTCACTCAATGAAAATCGTTTAGAATTATCTCGCATAAGACGTTTACATTTTACGGTCCATTACATGTATGCTATTATTTCCAGTGTAAGTAGTTTATAAACAAATCTGATTGGTGCTGAAAATGTCACAACTCTCCAGACGCCGTTACGTTATCAACAATGCATCATCAACCAGCTAGCGTGACTCATCATGTCTGCAGATAGGTCATGTAGGCATTCTGGAGGATCTAGGCCTGTGTCTGGTACCTAGATGCTTAGTTCAGCCGCCACATCTTGTAGGCACAAAACACACAGGATCTAGATGCACACACCGTGCAGACTGGTACCTAGATGCTCGGTTCAGCCGCCACATCTTGTAGGCACAAAACACAGAGGATCTAGATGTGTGCGCCGTGCAGTTTGGTACCTAGATGCTCGGTTATGCTGCCACGTCTTAAAGGCACAAAATACGGAGGATCTGCTATAGTAGGCAGTTAAGTTGGCCTCTGACTCCCTAGTGCTGTTATAAGGATGGGAAGACGAAGAGAAACTGATATTCTACTGTCCGGGGCCACCTACCAGGTTGATACTAGCAGGGCGGAAAACATTCGACATGTTCCGTCATACACTACATAAATGTAACATATTTGCGAGCTGCAACAGTTGTGTCCGGGAATACGTATACATCATTCAGCATATGCGAAAACCATTATAAGCTGCTACGTTTTATTTCCATCTGTAAAAATACGCAAGGTTTCAAAAAAAAATATTCAGTCAACCAAAATTAATGGAAATGTTGTATTAAGGCAAACCTGAAAATAAAATATATTTTTCCTACTACATAATAATATTCAGAGAAAATAAATTAGACTAATTAACAAGATCGCTACGCCTACAGTATCTACTTCGACACTCTTCATCAAGATATTTCTTTAATTCTACGTCAAAGGTCACTGTAAAAGTATGTACAATGTGTGTGTTCTTAATAATACTTGGCTATGGAAAAGGTTTGCAGCATGCAATACCACACATTAAATTACAAGTAAAAAAAAATTAAAAGTAAACATTTTTTAAAAATTGAAAATTATAAACTAATAAAAAAGTTTTACATATATATTCTAGGTAATTCGTCATAATTTAGGCATATATAGATAGAGAAGTATAAAGTAAAATATATTTTTAAAGTACTATATATTTTCACACACACACATGTGCACACACGCGTACACACACACAGACATAAGTGTTTAAAATTGAGGTCCTATCCATTATATACGTTACTAATTTCATCAATTAATTACAAACGAAGCCACAAAACTATAGCGCATCAATCTTTTATACATATATTACAATGGTGAGTTACCAAGGTAGTTGTTGTTCTAAACCTACAATATCCCTTCTATATACAGGTACAACAAATGTAACTTAAATTTATTTTTTCTTCACATTTTTTTAAAACAAACTTCTTTTTTACTTTAATTTTTGTTCTCAATTTAGTCTGAAATCTCAGGAACTTATTTATTGGTTTGTCGGACTACTTTATACAAGTCATTGCAATTTAAATAGAAAAAATATAATTTTTTGTTTTAGTTCAAGTAAGTTTAATAATGTAATGATATGTGTACTGTAACCCATAATAGTGTATTGTCACTGAACTTAAATAAGTAGTGTAAAGGGCACTGGAACTCACCAGCATACCTTATGTTTAGGACATTAAGTTTTAGTGGTAATTATCCTTTCCCTCATATTAAAGTGTAATAGTAGGCATAATTGTGTAATTTGACTATGTTTTGTAAGTGAGTGATCTGAGAGCCAAGGACATGGACAGATACAGGTGCTACCTGTAGCTGCAGTTTGGAAATGGGGCCATTGTGCTTAATTATGGATTGCTGGAAGGCAGTCAGTTAGATGTGGTATTTTTGTCAGCTTGTTTAGTACCAAATTCATCGGGAGAGAATTTCAAGTAACTTTGATGTTATGGCAATTGGTCGAATAAGCCACCAATTTCGAGATATTTTGAATAATGTAATTCTTGTTAAATTTCATGCTTCTTAGAGAAATATGAGCTGTTAAGGGATGCGACTTGGTGGCGCCGGCCCAGCTCTGGCATTTCAAGAAATCCTTGCCATAAATGGTAACTTTCAGAATCCTGTGTTGTGATTGGCTGTGAGGTGGTGTGGCCTGTAATGCGCAATGTTCTGAGAACCAGCTGTGAAAGTGTGGTTTCCAGGGGAACTATATTCTTGCACCCTTATCCGTTTGTTATTTGTTTAAAAACTGTGTTATCCTGTTTATTTGTCTACATCTTAAATTGTGTCCTGGATAATTATAATACTGTTTAAGCAGGTGCGAACTAATCCTGTTGGTTAGCACCAAAATTTGAGCATACAGGCAAGCATAAACTGTACTCCATTTTGTAAGGCGGAGGAATTCGGTCAGGATGCGGCAAGACGGGCGCGAGGGAAGCGGACGGAGGGCGAGAGGTTAGAAGGGTTTTGACTTGGGACGTCGGCGGGTGCGTTTTGTGGGGCGGCCGAACGGTGATGCCGCAAGGGCTGGTCACGGTCATTACCTCTTGATTGACTCTGAGAGTTGTGGGCACTTTGAGTGCACCATTAGTGTATTTTGATATTTTGGTTTTCTCTGGGAATATAGTTGTTGGAGAGAGAGGTTTTTTTGTCATGCTAGCAAGCAGCAGCCGCGAAAACCTGAGTCGGCGATCCGCACGCATCCGGGACTGACCGCACCCTAGCACGAGCTTATGTAGTACTTGATGTATCTGGAACGTTGCCCACTGGTGCGCCAGTGCTTTTGTGAATGTTGGTCAAATCTCCTGTTGTAATTGTGGAAGATAAACAATAAATCGGCTGGTAGTTGAGGGTTGTGGAAACGCCAGTGTACAGAAGTAACAGAATGTATTTTTATTTGGTGAAAATCCCTCTAACAAACTTGCAATTAGCTCCACTTCGAAGCAAAAAGAACCCTAGGAAATCCCTTGGCAGTGAGGGAAGCGCGGCCCGAGGGCGGGTCACGTTACAGTAGTATGCCAAATTTAAGCTCAATCAGATACCAACGAATGGTTGAAAAATGGTTTGCAAATTTTGAAAAGGTCAAATTACTTACATACAAACGTTGCAAGTTACATAAACGGTAGTAGTAACAAAAACACATAGTTTAAACTACTTTATATACAATTCAATTAGATTTATTTTGTCGTCTATACATTCGTAACACAGAGGTGAAAACATAAAAATAGTAAATGCAGTGTATTAATTGTGAATGAAAAATTGTTTCTTTTTTTTCTTCCAAAAAATAAATTATAAACTCAATATATTAAATAAACTAAATTTTAACAGTGGCAAAATGTTATTTCAAACTCTATAAGAACTAATCATATTTTTGCTTTCATGTTAATGGCGTGCTTCAAACTTCAAAAATCAGAATCAGTTTAGAATTGAAATGTTACAGTTTTCCACGAGTTTGTTATTACAGCGTTTTATAGCACAATGTTTGGCCAAAGATTACAATTTTTAATACTTGTAAATTTATTGAACCCGTGCGACAGATTTAAAAACCCTGATTTTAATGTATACATCACTGCAAAATTAAGAGCTTACGAAACGTATGTGACTGATTTTTAATGAATCTGACCTTAGAAGGGGGTCAAGAATATATTCACTGAATGCAAAACAAGAATTTAAAACAGTCACTATCATAATTTTACTTGGTTATTACAGACATTATGTAAGTCACTACACATAATTAAAAAAAAGGATGGGTTCTCCCACTGAAAGGTTTTTGCTTAACTTTGAAGAGTTTGGTAGCACACACATATAAATTGATTAATAAATAAATTTAAAAAACCTTCTGGGGACTAGGTTATGTCAGCTACTAACAAATGATTTTCTTAATGTCAATTTAGATGTAGGAAAATTTATTGATAGGCTTTATTTATTTATTTATTTTTTTTTTTTTTCAGTTATGGTGTGAAATATGTTAACGTTATTCAAACAATAAATTATACATTCCTCCTGAAAAACAGAATTCCGAAATTCTTAACTACATAAGAAGCTGCGGCGGTTTGAGCTCTTGCCTTACACCTACGCGATCTGAGTTCTATCCCTGGTGCTTACGCATTTAAAATTGTGTCTGACAATGTCACAGTTCAGGGTTTTTTTTCTGTGATCTCCCATTTACCCCACCTTTGCATTCCGGCACTTCTCGATATTTGTCTCATTCACCCTCGTTGACTCTGAATGTCTTTGATGATAATATCCTTTAGTTAGGTAATAAACTAAATAACAGTTCATTAAATACTTGATGTTGACATTTCCAGTATCTGTTTTTTCCTGTACTGGTTAGTGGCTAATGTGGTTGTTCTTTGCTGACTTGGCGAATCCTGACTACATCTCTTTCTCTCACACGCGTGTACTTTGCTGCTCTTGCTGGTTGCTTTCTTAGAGACTCAAGCATTTATTTATCATTCCTTCATCACAAAACAGAATAACGGTTTTTATTATTTCCCACTCTCTGCCATGCATCTCCTTCTTGCGCCTCTGCAGGCTATCACCTTCACCTTACATTTTCGGATATACACTGAGGGTCGATATTTTCCTAACAACTACTACACAGCTATTGACTGTATGACGCCTCCATATCTCTTCTTCCCCTGTCCCGCTGTCCCCACGCCGGCACGCCGTGCTTCCGATCAACGGACGTTTGTAACTGTCGCGTTTTGCAGATCACATTTTTGCCATTCTGGCTAAGATGTCTTCTCGTAGAAAGGGATGGCAAAACCTGGTCCCTTGGTATACGTTGTAACCGAGTTTTACTGTATTGTGTCCCCTGTTGAAAAAGATGGGGTGCTGCCATTATTCTGGGTTTTTAAAATACTGCTTCAAGTCTTTCGAAATAATGGTGCGGCCATCATGCAAGTAAATAAGGTATACCTACTACTGGTTACCTTGCAACACACTGAAATAAACTTTCATTAATACATAATTCAAAAACTAGGGATTTCCAGACCAATGTCTATATGGACTTTTTTTCTTGTTTTGTTGTAAGGAACCCAGCCTCCAAGATTCTAAGAGTATTTCTGAAACATTCTGTATTTATGAAGTATGTCTGAAACACTTCAAACTTTAAAGAAAACCTTATTAAAAAGATAATTTTCACAAAGATGAAACAGGGTTAAATTTGCACTAGCAAAAATGTTTAAAGCAATGTCTTGTACTTGGCAATCCAGCAGATTTGGCTGTTGGTTTAAAAATGTGTACCAAAGATCCAGTGGTCTGCATCACGGTTGAGTGTGTACATGTGCACACACTCACACACACACACATGATTTATGATGGCATAACTTTCTGTGGTCCATTATGCATTACATTTTGGTTTCAAGGGCTGTTAACATCATTCACTCAATAAATTATTGTGGATTCATTGTTTTACAAAATATAATCTACTGTATTTAGTTTTTAAATGACGTGTACCAGCTGTCAAAAATGTGATAATTACAGGCAGGTATCCAGCCACTCTCATGAAACTTGGCATTGTGTAGGATTTACCAGGTCCATGTTTTTCATATAATTTAATGCTTTCCCAGAGAGTACTCCAGTATAAAGTGGTAAATGGTAAGTATATTGAAAGATTGTTCCCACAAATTAAGGGATTGCTAACAGTAATGTGCCAAGCTAAGACTTGCCTAGAAATTTACATTACTATATAGTGATAAGTAGGGGAAGAAATAATTCCCAAGTTCAATGACTGACGTGTTATAATCCACTGTCCTATGCATACTTGAGCCCATCCATTCCTTCATTGTCTGTTGTTCCAGCGAGTAGCCGGTAATGGACAAATGGCCGGAGCTTGTGTATAAATAGGACAATGGATTCTAACACGCATCTTGTTGAACTCGCGAAATATTCCTTTCCCTACCGGTAAGTAGGGCTAGGAAAAATTTGCGAGTTCAATGGCTTGCTTGCTAGAACCCAGTGTTCTTTGCATACTCAAGCCCCGTCTATTTGTTCATTGTATGCTGTCTGAATGAGTAGGAGGTAAGAGACAAATAGTAGGACTTCAGTATACACAGGATATTGGATTCTTGTATGTTGGCAGTTGAACTTGCGAAATATTCCTAGCCCCACCAATAAGTAATTCACTTCTACAAAAAGAAATTTAAATCATATTATGCTGAAGTATCAAACAAAACACAAATGTTATTGTCTTTACAACAATACTGATTATCACCTACCTGAATTTTTATGTAATAACATACTTGCAATGACTATAAGTAGAAATGCAATACATTAGATTTTGCGTACTAAAATTTAATGATATATTTAGGACATTGCAAATTGAAGCAGTTTAAAGTTTTGGTGTATCATACAATTATTAAGAAAAAATTGTGTTAATTATTTCATTTTATGTCAGTATTGTAACAGTTAAAAATGGAATGCAGTATACCTGTGTGGTGACTGAATAAAGGTTTTAATACACAAGTAAAAATTTTATGGCAAAAAATTTCTCTCAAAATTTAAAACTTGTGTAGAAAAATTTACTCATTATTTTGCACAGCTATATGTATGCATACACTTCTAATTATACTATACAGCATTAATGAATAATAAGTTTTCAGAACCAATTTTTTTTTGTCACAAGTGTTTCCTGCTTTCTTCTTCCTCGCACAAAATTAATTCCTGTGTCTGATCTTAATTAGTACATCTATGACTCTTCTTGGAATTTAAACTGTGTTGAATAAGTCTACCATATGCAACTTTAACTACCGGTAGTTATATTATATCATGTGGTTATGTAGATAATTTGAATGTTTCAGCCATCTCTTTCATACTGAGCAACAGTGAAACTGCATTAACTTAAACTACGAGTCTTTTTGTACTCCTTGAATTGCTATGGATTCCACAAACGTGTGTTAATATTATTGTAGCTTAAAAAAATATTTTCAGTTGACATGATCTCCTCAATAACTGAAGATGAGAAAGGAAATTTTAATTACTAAAAATATTATTTGTCATTGGTGACTAGGTCATCTAAACGCGCAGTTTAACAATGTGAGTTTCAGGCTGTGCCACAACCACCATAAGGAATACCAACTTGCTAATGGCACTTGCACAACGCAATGACTTGGAATGGCCAGCTTAATGACTTAACAGAGTAGAACACGTAGTTTCTTACGGTGCTTTCTGAGGGACCAATTATGCATTGCTAACTACGTACATCACTGTAAAATTGACCCCAGGAAAGAAAGTATTTAGGAAATGTATTATGTGATAAGACATAACATTTTGTGTCCAGTTTAAAATAATTTAAATGCTGTATGCTGAAAATTATTATAATGGAAAGAGGCATCACAATAATTTCCACTAAATTCAGTATTAAAATTAAACAAGCAAACTAAAAACTTCGAAGAAAGAAATTCATATTTGTCAATAGTAAACAGAATTTTGTGTACTGTTACGGAAATACTGTAGTTATTTTCTTACAGGGATGTTTACGGAGATTGTAGCACTGCCTGTACGGTAGTTACTGCACCTACCTTGAATGTATCTGTGGTATCCACTATACAAGGATGACAGTTAGCTAATGAACCACCTTCCTGCTGAGGACTTAAATACCCCATACACAAGGGCCCCATGAGACAGGGCCTTGCAGTTCCAGTTGTTGGGCATGTGATGGGGAACGGACTGAAGAGCGGCAGAAGAGACATCTAAATAAAGGAAAAACCATTGACATGACAATAAAACATCCATAAAGAAATGTTAGAAATATTAGAGATAGATTCTGTAAAATGAAGTAAAGTCGAATGAATGAGTGAGGTGAGTAAAATTAAACAATTGCAGTAGTACATCTGAATACAAAAATGTAACAAAATATATTTAAAAGTGATTTTTGTGGTGATAGCTTTGCCAATAGGCCTAATGATTTTTGTAATGTGTGTATGCAAAATGTTTATAAGATTCCAAATTTTTGTGGAATATGACTTGCGATTCATAAACTTAAAGGACTACTCACGTGTTTCAAGAGCCAAGGTAAATTTAAAGGCATGTAGACCCAGAAGATTAAAGGTTTAATTTTTTTTACTACCAGTATTCACTTTTTAAGACATAATTTATTTAAAAAGTTCCTCACGTATGTAGTTTAATTTTTGTGTGGAAACTCAAAAAGCACCATTTTGTATTTCTAAAATAAAAATTTTCCCAGGGGAATAACCTCGAACCCCTGCTTTTGGCTTCGGGTGTATACATACCCACGTTTTATAGGCATTGCCCCCATGCTGAGCAATTACCCTAAATTATGGGGTTGTCCTGAAGGAGGTGGCAGCTCTTAAGGGGCTTCCTATTAGGAGTGACTAGAGAGAGTCCTCAGTACAGGGGGGGGGGGGTTGTGGGTATTCAGTGGGTTTCTCCTTGGTTTTCTCGAGGATCTCGGCTTGGGTGAATAATAGTGGAGGCCCCAGTTGACGGTGCCGGCGCATTCCCTTTCCTCTTCGGACCTCCCGGGTGGTCTGGTTCCGTCAACTGGCGGTAGGGGCGCGCGTGTCGGCGAGCTGTGCTGGCGGCCGCTCTGGCAAAAGAGCTCACACTTGTGTCGGGCGTGGACGAGGGGTGGTCAAGGCTGGGAACTGGGAAGCCCTCCTCACTGGTTGAAATGGCGGGTTAACGAGTGCCGCCGGATGATACCTGAGGCTTCGTGTGTGTTGTCTGCGCCCTGTGGTCAAGGGGCACGAGTATTGGCAATGGATATTGCCGCCGGTGTGGTGAGTTCACCTAAGCAGACAGCAGAACATCAAGGTATGGTTGAGTCTTCCCCCGACTAAGGTAAATTCTACTACAGGTTAGAAAGATCAATGTTATAAGTTTGGCACAGGGAACATTTCTGCCACTTGAGCGCTGTTATCGCTAATGCACCAAACTGACCAATCACAGAGCTTTCCTGCATTTTAAGTTTCATTATGTTGACTATTTAAAAGGCGAAATTGGTTTATTTTCACTTGAAAATTAAATTAAATGACAAATATAATTTCCAAGTTCATTTAAATTTAATTTTAATACGGTTTCGTATTTATCTGGTCTGTTAGCGATCGAAGCGAAACTAGTGGCAGAAATTTTCCCTGTGCCAAGCTCTCCCATAAGAAAACGTATTTTCTTTCTAACCTGTAGTGGAAATAACCTTACCCCGACTGATTTCGTGCCGTTGCATTTATCGCCGATGGGGTCCACGGAACTTGGGCATGTGGAGAAAATTAGTACAATGCACACGACTCACGAAGCCCTATTGGATATTTGTATTACATTGTAAAGGCTTGTAATCTGAAAGTACCTGAATATATTTATAAGTGGATTTACACGAGTTTCTTTGTTCAAGAATGTAGTTGACCAACCTTCCAGCCTACATCTTTAAGAATAGGTAGGAGTTTTGCTTGAGTCTTTCCCCATTTGGGTAGGCTTAAGCCGTGTGGCTAAGTATTCAGGGAGTTTATGTGCTAAGGCCTTCGGCCCGAGAGAGTAAACTGGGCCAGTTTTCGGCTCAATTTCACTGCGCTACTCTGCTTTCTTCTGGGGCAAGTGGTTTGTGTACTTTTTGACGGAATTGCGCATTCTTGAACAAGGGAATGAAAGTAGTAATTGTGTTTATTGCACTAAGCCTGGTATCACTTTTGAGTGGATATTTTGACCAGTATATCGCGGCTTTTCTCGTAGGCATGTCGGCACCATCTGACTTTTTGTACCGCCTGGGGCGGACCGATTTAGCTCTGTGTCTAAACGAACGAGGACTTGTAGTTTCAGAGGATGAAACAACTATTGAGTTACGCCACAGGGCAGTTGTGTGGTTTAAAGAAAAGGAGGAGAGACGAAAGATTGTAGGGCGCGAAAATTGGGGCTAGGTAAATGAACAAAATGACAAATGGACGCGCGATTTAATTAAAACCTTGCCTTGTGTGTGGATTCCTGGGAAGTAGAACCCGTCTTAGAGTTCTCGATTAAATTATCTAGAATCACCGATTTGAAACAGATTTCGGATAAGAGCTTGTTGACAGGTTTGGCGGCGAAGTGTGTGGGGCCGTTAGCGCAAGTTCTGGCGGAGGTTTTGTCACACGAGGTAATATAGAGCACTTCCGACTCTGAGCATTGAATAGGTTTTGTCAGGTTATGTTGTATTAAACGTCACGTCGAACGTTTTCAGAAGCCAGGCGAGTCCTTATATCATTTGTGGAATCAGTAGTGGATTATAGCAGGGCTTTGGGGGAGGCGAGAGATGAGAGAAATTTGATCCTTTTGATCATGGAAAACATTTCTCCAGCAACGAGGGCAGAATGTAATCTGTACTCTTACCTAATTACCTTAGCAGAGCTGAAGAACTTAGCTATTGAGGTTCAAGGCCGTGCAATAACTTGCCAAGAATATCATGAGTTTCCTTCACAGTATAGGAATTCAGGGAATGATAAGGGACATGATAAGGTCCCGGTTTTGTCAATGGAGGTTCGGGACAATAAGGAAGGACTAAAGCCTATCACGTCATCAGAGAGAAAAGGTACTCAGGGGAGAATCGGTAGATGCGCAAACTGTGGGGGTAGAGGCCACTGGTTGGCCGAATGTAAAAAGGCCAAGGTGGATATAAAGGAGCGTCATTTTTTTGGATATAATGAAATTGGACATATGAAGGGACAGTGTCCGGGAAACGAGAGGGGGTGATGGGACGGCGCGACCTTGTAGCCCCGATACGAATGACTTTGCGCCAAGGTAGAGTTACCCAAAGGGGTAATGTAATATTGGTACAGTGGGAACACCATCAGGAATGCATAGAGGAGTGGGCATTAGTGGATTCCGGGGCAGCCAAGAGTTTGATTAGTTGGGACCTTTCGAAACGACCAGTAGAAAACAATGCCTCGCTCAAGAGCAAGTTGCGAACTGGTGCGGTGCCGAACTTAGTTACGGCTGATGGGTGAAGGTTCGGTAGAATTGCACTGTAAGATCGCTGGCTTCTCCTGGAATTTCAGTTTTGCGATTATAAAAGGCTTGTGTGTACAGGCAGCATTAGGTTTGGATTTTTTGGAGGTTGTTCAAGCCAAAGTGGACTTTCGGAAGGGCTTGTTGTGTTTTGATTTTAGCCCAGAAGTCCAGGTAAAATTAGAATATAGGAAGAGGGACAACATTTATGCTGTCACTGAGGAAATGGAGCGTAGGAATTGTGATGTGCAAAAGGTGCTAAAGGATTATGGAGATGTGGTAACGGAAAAAATAGGAAAGTGCGACGTGTTCCCTTATAAGTTTCATCTGACTGATCAAACCCCCTTTAGGAGTCGGCCTTTCCATTGTTCACCAAATTGGAGTATTATCGTCTAAAAATTCACAAGTTATTAAAGGCCGGGGTAATAGTTCCATCTACTTCAGAATACTCTTCACCTGGATTCTTAATTAGCAAGCTGGGAGGGCAGGACTTTAGGTTGGTAGTAAACCAAGCAAATTTAAACTGGAGAATACCGGTTGACCCGTTTCCGTTACCACTACCGACAGTGGAAGGAGCTCTGCAGCATTTGGGTCGGGCAAAATTCTTTACGAAGTTAGATCTTAATAGCAGTTTCTATCAGATTTGGAAATTTTTCGGAGCACCAGCCGAGTTAGTGAGCGATATTGCTGCCTGCTTTGCGGGGAAATAATTTAAGCTCATGTGTACGGAGAGGGGCATCAAGCGCTCTTTTAGCAGTCCTCATTTTCCACAGGGTAACATGGTAGAACGGGTGAACAGGAATTTGAAGGCTGCCTTGAGGTCATTTTTGGTGACCCGGTACACAATGAATGGGATGTCCAGGTTCTCTGGATCAATTTAGAATTTAACGATGCGCTGCATGAGAGTACCGGGGAGAATCCCGCACAGATTTTTCTGAGTAGGCGTGTATCGCAACCCCTATTGAATATCTGGGGTGTTACCCCTTTAGACTCTAGGCACTCGGAATCGCAGCACAAGGTTTTGCTTACCAGAGTGAAGGATCGTTTGGGAGAGGCTCAAACTTTGGGGGCTAGAAGATATAATGTGGGGCGAAGTGCGAACCCCTTTAGAGTAGGTGACAAAGTTTTGTGTAGAAGCTTTCGTCTCTCAGACATAGCTTTTAAAGTTTCAGCTAAACTGTCCCCTCGGTATGAAGGTCCTTTTGTCTTGCAGAGATGCCTAGGAGAGAACACCTGGTCAATGTGTAAAGAGGGCAATCCTTTTGTGTTAAGGAAAGCACACGTGGTGCATCTGAAGCACTTTCGTGCCCGACAATGAGTCATTGTGTTGTTTGTTTTGTGCATGTCACTGGCCAGTGCAATGTGTATAATTGTTTTATGTGTTTAATGTCCCTTAGTTCTGCCGCCACTGTATCTTCTTACACCGCTCGCAAGATAGTCGCGGCTCGCAGCAAAAAAAAAATATATATATATATATATGTGTGTGTGTGTGTGTGTGTGTAAATATATGATAACACTGACTGACTGATTAACTTATCAAACTGCAATCGAAACCACTGAACCTAGAAGGGTAATTTTTTTTTCTGTGGTAGGCGAGCACTAAGAAGGGATTTTTCGAAATTCGACCTCTAAGAGGTGAAAAAGGGTGAAATGTATTTCCGAGGAAACATCGATACAGCTCGAACCCGACATTAATAGGACACACATAAAAGTGCATACATTTTTCGAAATTAAACTTTTAAGGGAATGAAAAGAACTTAAATGTGTTTCGTATCAATTATCGATATCTATAGAATCGTTCGGGATGAAGAGTTGGTTTTCACTTCAAAATATTACTTACCTACGTAAATACCCAAAAAGTAATTTTATAACTTTTTGAAATTTGACCCCAAACAGAAATTGGGGCAAAATATGTTTTTTATGAATCGTCAATGTCACTGAAACACAATTGACTGCCGTCGTGATTTTTACTTCAGTTGACTACTTATAAATGACTATGACAGGACTACAAACCTTTTTGAAATTTGATAATAAGGGGGTGAATAAGTGTGGAATGTGTTTTCGATTATTCCTCTATAACTGTTGAACCAATCAAGATATCGAAGTGTTTTTGACATAGATTGATGCTTATGTAAATATATAAAATACCACTTAAATAAATTTTCCAAATTCGATCCTAAAGGGGTAAAATAAGGGTAAAATGTGTTTTTTATTCACAATCGACATATATAAACCAGATTGATAAAAAGGGGTGAAAAGTGATTACATGCATTCATACACCTATACATACACAATATAACATAGGTATTATACATACACACATATACAGGGCACCCGAGGCCTACTATCTTTCTGAAAAATACCCATTGCTCAAAAATTTCCCACTTTCTCGAGAGGGGTTCCATACCCTAACCCCCCCCCCTCCCTTTCCCGAATGCGCGAGGCCAGGCTATTGCACAATGAGGCCCTACAATTTTAACTTGGGGGAGGGGGGGGCGAAGTGTGGAGGATGAGGAAATGGGACATCCCCGATCAGCGGTATCGTCCGGCACGATTCCCACAAGCGAAAAATCCGTGGACCGACATCGGATCACCTTTGTGGTAGGCGAGTGCTACGTGTATCAAATGCCTCATCGCCAGAATGAGCCAAGAGCTGAACTAGCGTGCAAGAATCCTGCCTATAAAAAAAAGGCCGTTCGGAATAAAGTGAACACTAATTATTTAACCTTTAAAAAATATCACTAGCTGTTACTACATATAATTCAACATTACCGATAGTTACTTTACTGCTTGTATGGTTGGCAACGAAATAACACAACATAGTTCCATGTTTATTCGTATTTAAATATAACAATACTGAAACAAAATCAACCGACAGCGATGTAGTTGTATTTTATATAATTAATAAACTTCATTTTTATCAAACCATATATGTACCTACTCAGTAACCTTGCAGCCAGCATGAAATGCAAGCCAATAAACTTGTTATAGCTAAGCCTGCTGTAAGTTGCCTAGTTTACAAATTAATAACTTGCTGTAAGCTTGATTTGTAAGCTTGCTGACAGCTTAATTTGCAAGACTGCTGCAAGCTTAATTTGCCAGCCTGAAAAATAAATCAAAATTTTATTTTCTGCAATATTGTCACTATAGGCCATTCGGAATAAAGTGAGCACTAAAGATTTAACCTTTGAAAAAAATCACTAGCCGTTACTGCATATACATCACCACTAACAAGAGTTACTTTACTGCTTGTATGGTTGGTAGCGATTTATTGTACGTAGTTCCGTGTATTTTCGTATTTGAATACAACATTAGTGAAAGAACATATGACGAACTCGAC